>JAKSZP010014022.1:0-23013 GCA_022478985.1 Massospora cicadina | reverse complement strand
TCTGAAATCCCCATTTCCACCATCCCTCTTGCCCCTATCTCATAGTTTTATTTTTTAATAAAGGTATGGAGCTTATATAAAACTGGGCAAATCCTTACAAAAGTAAAATGGTACCTAAGTTAGAGCATCCTCTTTTTAGAAAAAGAAGATCATACAAATTCGTAATTTAGGTTTAGAGTTATATGAGAGAAAAAATAGAAAATATATATATAGGTCAAATTGAGAACCTTCTCTTTTTTAAAGATAGTTAAATATATGATACCTCTTCATACAAAAATATATATTATATCAAAATAAACTACTGAAGTATATCTAAAACTTACTATTACCTCTTAATCATAAGCATGTTTATTTAGTTTTATAAATACTTTAACTATCATATCTAGAATATAATAAGCAGCTTTTATATAATAAAAAGCTTAAAAGTTTTGTCTAAAAACTTACTAAATCTATACTTTTTAAGTAAAGCTTAGAGCTTGAAAACTCATATCTTGATTGCAAATTATTTTGTATTTTTAAACTACAAGATTTTGTTCAATACCTAAGTTAATGATAACATTTAAATTTTATTTGAAGGTGGCCAACCTGGGGACAATACTGCACTGATTAAGGGGATTCAAATAAGGAAAGAAAATGATAAGTCCAGAAAACCTCCACACATGATGTATGATGGGCCAGGAACTTCATGGACCACCTTGCTATTCACTATCTCAGTTTGGGGATTGGTGCGCAATGCTAACACAGTCATAGTTGTCACCTAACCAAAGATCAGCTACCAGGATTGAACTTGGGAGGCAGGGGCCATTGAGTCCTTACTTTACCATTTGGTACTCTCCCTATTATTGATAACATTTACTTATATAAATATATAGTACTTTTTTACTTTATAAGTAAAAAATTTGTGTACCATCTTAGTATAAGTCAAATATATATCATATACTATTATTTTTACTTTATATCAATAACTATTTAAACTAAAATTAAACAACCAAAATATAAAATATCAAATTTTTCTATAAATTATTTTTGGAAAGTTTAAAAATAAATGCTTCTGATTTTTTTAACTATTATGATATGATAATTTTAGACAGCATAGCATTTGTAAAAATAAATAAATTTAATACTGTATAAATATCAACGTAGCTTAAAACATTATTAAAGAATGATTGGTATGGAGAACTTTTCTTTCTCGTTGCAAACACTTTTGCAACCCATTCAATTCAAGACTAAATCTAGTTTGATAATCTCATAGAGGGATTAGTCTGCGCCCATGTCTGGGAGCAGTTGGGCAAGCAAGGCAAGAGGAGCAGGCGGAAGGCCCACGGCCTCTAACATTTGAAAACACCCCGGAGAATCTGGTGGAATAGAAAAAAATCCAAAAAAACTGGCGGTCACAATTTCCCCGGAGATACTTGTGTGGCAAGCACGATGCAACCAGTACATCAACACGCCACATTCTCAGCCACTTTCGTCGGTGGAATTTGGAGTCCGTGTGTATCTGGACATCCAAAAAATGGCCCTATGGGAAAAATTTTGTTAAGATGTACACAAAATTTTCCCAACCGCGGTGTACATTGCACCTCATTCCATGTTGCGCAGTTGGCTGGACCTAGGTTTCAAAAGCAAAATAGCAGCAGATGAGGCTGCAGCAGTGCACATAGTGGTTGACCTCCCTGAAGGGCAATGGGTCATTGAAACTAAATGCACCAGATGGACAAAATCAAACCAAATTTCCTCACATTTGACTTTTTGCCTACTACGGTAAAACGTGACATTTTGGAGCAACACCTGAAAGATGGTCTCACCATACTCGGTGAAATACAATCTTTCAAAATGCAACGTTTCATGCTGATGCCACACCTGTGCACTGGCAAACCCATCGCAGTTCTGACCCCAACTGAGGAGATCATGAAGGACCTAACCCAGATCCCACACTCCACCTTTATTGACATTGCAGGACACACCACCCACCCATTCTGGGTAACCGTGGACAGCGCGCCCCCCATTTGCACCCACTGTGATGCGTTCAGCCATAAGGCACATGTGTGCCCCATCAAAGAGGGCGTCACATTCCAAGAGCACCCCTCGGCGGCCATGGCCAGCGGAGAGGCGCACTACAAACCAACCGCAAGCACCAAGGAGGCTTTCCCATGGGGAGCACAAGGCTGCTACCTATTGGTAAAGCCCATCTCCCCGCAGGAGTGGAAGAAGGCCAAGCAGGCCCATAGGACCGCGGCCAAGGAAGCGGCCAAGGTCACCACCACCATCCCACACTCACAACGCCAGGAGGACATGGAGACCTTCGCGGCGGAAGCAACTTGGGAATCCATCACCCAATCAGATTGGGAGGCCCATGCCAAATGGGCCACTCAATCCGAGGATCTGATGGGAGATTCAATCTCACCCAATTGCTGCACCCAAGCCCCAGTCAAAACTGACTTGGGACCTATCCCAACTGAAAAAAATTTTTTGCCCCACTCAATGGTGCACCAAACTTATCTGCACCGCAAAAAATTTGTCCAACATCGGGAAAACAAAAAGCAAAGGCCAAAGCCAACATGACTCTTTCTGCAAAAATTAACAAAAACCCCGATAGTGTTGCTGCTAATACCCATGCTGCTGTGAAAGCCCGTGGGGACCTGGAAGAGGCTGGTGGGCCAGGGGCCTACCCCTCGCACCTAAGGTGTGAGGGGGAAACCTTCACTCTAGGGATGCTGAATATCGCCGGACTCAAGGCCTCCCCATCCTGGGCTAGGAAACTGAGTTTTTTACAAAACAATTTACCTGTGGATATCCTGGCCATCCAGGAAACCCACTGTCCACGAGGTTCCGAGGAAGCTTGGAAAACAATGCTCCTACCATCCCTATCCTTTTGGTTGAAGCACTGTGAGGTGCTAATTCAGAAAAACAATTTTTTCAAATTTACATCTTCAGAATTATTCCTAAATGACTGAGTGCTCGTTGTCACCTTCTCATGGGCCAATGTTGCACACACAATCGTCAACATTTATGCCCCAAACAGTGCACAAGAGCATCAGGAATTTTTCTCGTCAGTCAAATCCCTCCCACTACCCCCAATTCTTTCCTAATTGGTGACATGAACTGTTGGCTAACCTCACCAATGGACCAGTGGCCGCCCTCACCCCACGCCCCACAGGGTCACGTAGAACTACGCATTCTAAAAGCCACCCTTGGGTTAATGGATGCACTGCCACAACATGCCCCACTGCTCGAAAACATGACGCGTCCCCACATCCACAACAGCCGATTAAGGTCCATAACCCGCATCAACCTTATTCTAGCACTGGCGAAATTCCAACCCCACATCTCCCACTTCAAAACAACGAAAATGGAATTCTCTGACCACCAACTGGTCTCGATAACATACCACTTACCCATCACAGTTGCAAAGGCCCCACATTGGTGCAAAATCTGCCCCCCAGAGCTCGCGTCGCCAGGATTTTCCACGTGGGTGGAAGAGTCAACTTTGGCAAAATCGTTTGTTGCACCATTTTGTGTGGACCCCATTTCCACATGGGCAACTTTCAAAGAAGACACCATCCGCCACTATTGCCATCTCTCATCCAGACGCTCATGAGCCACATTGGCAGTTATATTGCACTGGCAGAATTGGCCCACTTGGAGTCCAACATTCCAGCCTCAGGATATAGCCCTGCATGGGGCCAGAAGTGGGCGGAGGCAGCAGCCCACCTCAACGCACTTGAAAGGCAATACAAACATCAGGTTTGTGTCCAATACAGGGCCACACGCATCACTAAAGGTGACAAGTGCACCGCATACTTCTTCAAAAAAAATTTTCACCACGCCAAAGCGTGGCCTGCACACAGGTGCAAAGATCGGATAATTCTATTGTGGACACACCAGCCAAAGTGGTAATCAAAACGCAAAGATATTACTCCGAGTTATACTGAGCTGAACCAATTCAGCCGGCCGAAATGGCAGAATTTCTTGATAGAGCTCATATCTGCACCATTCTCTGATACCCGAAAATAATGAATTTAATTACTCCGAACGAATTATGGACTACCATTCGCGGTACACCAAACCAAAAATGCCCAGGCCCAGATGGCATTCCATATGAGTTCTACAAAAAATATTTTAAATATATATCCCCATTGCTGCTACCCTCACTCAACCAAAGCCTGTTGGAAATGCACCTCCTACCAGGAGGACATGAGGCCTTTACGGTCACACTCTATAAGAAAGGGATAGGCTAGACTTAGCCAACTGGCACCCCATTTCTCTAACAAACACAGACACCAAAATTTTAACAAAAATCATGGCTAACCGTTTAGGGACTGTAGCATCTGCCACCATCTCTCCAGAACAATTCAGTTTCATCCCCAGAAGGTTGATTTGGGATAACGTGCACTCTGTGGCTAATGTGTGTCATTCCACAGCCTCTGGGGCACTTGTATTCTTGGACCAACAAAAGGCTTATGATAGAGTAAACTGGGAATACCTTAGGGCCTGCCTCCAACAATTCCGCCTACCTCCCCGCTTCATTAACTGGGTGATGCTGCTCACGGAATCTGCAACAATGGCAGTGCGTGGCCCAGGTTTCCTAACGGAAGTAGTCCATCCTCAAAGGGGCCTGCGACAAGGGGACCCCCTGAGCCCACTCTTATACAACTTCAGCCTTGACCCACTACTGCGAAATGTGAATGCCCAACTCACTGGGGTCCATGTGCCAGGCCAAACCCCAGTCAAGATGATGGCATTTGCAGATGATTGCGTGGTGGGGGTGTCTAATAACAAAGATGCACGCGCGCTTGAAGCCCTCATCCAGGAATATTCCTGGGTAAGCAACGCGGCACTGAACGCCTCCAAAACCAAAATCATCCTCCTTGATCAGTTTCAGAACTGGTGGGCCCCAGCAAGTAGTTCCCAACCTGGCCCATCTGCTCGCCCACGTCCACGCCTTACTAACTCAAAATACACCGCTCCACTGGTGCTCCCCTTTGTGCCACAACCTACCATAGGACCAGTACGCCATCTGGGCGTGTGGTTGGAGGCAGGTGGATACGCGTCAGCAGTAATGGAGTGCCATATACTGGACAACGTGACGAAGCGAATCGCCTCTCTCAGAGCCCACCCTACTACCCTCACTGGCAGGGTTGTTCTTGCCAACTCTATGCTCCTATCCAAAGTCTGGTTCGGAGCCCACGCCATCCCCTTCTCCCCAAGCTTCTTCAAATCCCTGTATGCTTTGCTACAAGGTTGGCTTTGGTCAGGCCGCCCTCCACCAGTACGGCTAGAGGTCATGTTTGGCCCTCATCATCATGGTGGCATGGGCCTACTTGACTTCAAAGCCCATGCCGCCAAGATCCTGGGCACCTGGATTGCAACCGTCACTGCTCCTACACTCCCATCCCAACATTGGTCCCGCGCAGCCCGCTCCAACTTCTCCCGAGCCTTGGGCCTCAACAATCCATCAAACCCCCACTCCCTGATGAAATACCTCGCATCACACACATCAGCCACAGGTCCTCACGGGACCAAAACCCACTGCAAACGAATCCTACTCTCCATGCGAAGCGCAGAGTGGAGAATTTGTATTAGTGGACATACAACCCAAAGAGGCCGCCCCTCTCCTCAGTTCACACAAGAGGTACAGGGGCTACCCATCCATGATGGCGTGATCCCCATTCGACCCCAAGTCCTATCCAGGGTGGACTACCTGGACATGATGGACATCCCTTATTCCACTGAGACCCAAAAGACTATCTGGAAATACGCACACCATCCTCTGTTGCAGCCTCAAGTCCGCTCCCATGTGTGGCGCTGCCTGAGGCAGGTGTATCGTACAGCTGAGCGCTCTAATGCTTTACACTCATCCTGTGTCGTGTGTGGCCAGTATGGAACGCTGTTTCACCGCCTGGAGAAGTGCCCCACCTCTAAAGTAATATGGCGCGAAGTCCAACGTCTGCTAGGCCAGGATCAAACACATCCCTTCAGTCTGTCAAGAGATATGTTTGCTTCATCAATGGCCTCCCCTCCCACCCTCCCTTCGTGCTCTGGTGGTTGCAATCGCCATGTGGACTATCCACACGATTGTCTTAGATGCCATCGCTGGATCCATCCCCACCCTCCCTGAAGCTGTCCACAGATTCCAGTCTCATTTGGTGGATCACTTTCAAGCGTGGATGTTTGGATATCTCCCACCACGTCGCTGACAGCTGGTCTCCTCCTGGTTCCCAGTCTGGTTCATCAAATCAGACCCCTTCCTCCACACGTGCTCAATATTGGCTACGCCCCCTACACACGTTCCCTCCCCTTCCCATAAGTGGCGTTCCCGCTGGCAACAAGAGATAGCATCGCTTCTCTGGGGGTGCCTCCCCTGGTACTAAGTTTTGTCCCGTTTGAGTCATATTCGTAAGTGTCCGTCCCATGGTTGGCCTTCCCCACAATAAGTTTAAATAAAATTTAAAGAATTATTGGTATGGATAATTTATACTTACATATTTAGCTGTACTACCATACTTTTAAACTTTTTTCTTTCCACTCAATTTCACTTTGAGAAAATTTTATAAAAAAGGTTTATTTTACCAACGTCATCTGGGAACGCCCATTTTCCTAAAAATGTCTGTGGATCCGCCACCTGCTGCTCCAATGTGGGGTAGCAGTGCTCCACAGCCTAGTGTTTTATGCCCTGCAGAAAAATGCGTTCACATGGTTTTGATAGCCCACTAAATTCTTCATGCCGTTTAGTCCCCCCACAGGACTTGGTGCTCCAACTGATGCGCATCCACCCTTCTTGCCCCCATTCTCTCACTCTCCCTCACTCTACTATCTGATTTTGCCTATGAATTGACTATAGGCGTTTATTCCCATATTCTGGCAAGGCAATTATCAACTTGGCCCCCACCACATTTGGACCAGCTGGCTTTATTGATTTCTTCCCATTCAAAGGATATTTTGACATAGGCTTCCCAATGGAAGAGAATTCTGAAGCAGCGGCTTTAACTCCCCTATCTTATAAAAAAATTTCATTCCTACCAACCATACTTGCCTTCCTTCAGACACCACATTGGTGGTGTCCTTTGCATCCCTCCCATCTCACCTCCCACCCCACATTTTATCTGATCAGCTGATGGCGGGACTTCTGGCTTATGGAACACAGCCAAGCCTTGTCTTTACTGTTCCTTCTGGTGCAAAGTTCCTTGCTGCACCTTGTGCCACTGTCACCATTATCCCACACCACCATGCCATAGCCTAACAAATTCCCCCATGAACATATCCCAGCAGCGCCTGAGCACTACTTTTGGGATCAGGTTGGAAATGGTCACCAAATTTGTCCTCTCTGTTTTGGACTTGACCATTCAAAAAAATCTTGCCCCAAGCCGCTTCCTCTGGTGTGGCTTCTGAGCCACATTCAGCATAATCTTAATGGGGCATTTTGTTGCCCCCTCCCACTCAACGTTCTTAATCAATGGGCCAGAGAGGTAATCAGCCTCCACCAAATCAACCATCCACATCAACCCACCAAATTTTTCCCACACCAATCAGATTCAGGCTTGGACCACCATTTACACCCAAGCAGCCCATTCAACTACTACCCACTTGAATTTGTCAGCCACTATTCTCTTGAACCAAAATCCATATGATCTATTGGCCTAGGTTGACAAATCAGATAAATTTATCATGAGTGAGGATTCTGGTGAACCTCTTGTCCAGTTCAATTATGGTCAGGCTGAATTTTTCCCTTCTGATTTCTGAATAAAACCCCATACCCAAAGTTTTTGCTCTTGAACTTAATGTCACTCCCTACCAAAGTGACCACCAGCTTGCCTTAGTAGTGGAGCCTCTCTCCATTGCCTCAAACTACACAAATCACTGGCTCAATTCCAACTAGGTCTGGCCACACTCTACTACCCCCCTGATTTCCTGAAGCAGCCCAAAGCAAAATCACTAAATTTTTTAACAATACCAAAGTTACTGTCATGCATGTTGTTAAACTAGCAGATTTTGACACATCTGTTAAAATTACCAGCCAAAGTTTATCCAATTTTTCCCAACTCACTGATGCCTTTCATTCAAGATGAACATCACATAGTGGAATTGGATGAAGCTGTCTATCAAGCTGATCTTGATGATGAGGATGAGAATTCATTTACACCGCCATCCACCCACACTATGCTAATTCCCCAACGCCCTGGCTCTCTGCTTTAGTTCATTTCTACAATTATCAAGATACTGTTGTGAAGAGTATGTCTTTAGAAGAGCTGTCTAACCCTTCCTCACCCTCTTCCATGAGGGTTAGCAGTTTCTTCTCCCCACCTGGTTGGAGATTTTTTGTTTTGGTTTATCATTCCATTTAGTTTGTTCTTTTGGTTTTTTTGCTTTTTGCTTATCATTAATGTCCATCCCCTGGTTGGTGTACCTTAAATAAATGTAAAATATTTAATACCATATTTATACTTTTCAGTAACAATATATATTTATATATGTGAATTTAATCTTTAATGTACCTAAGATAATTTAAGCTTCTCTTAGATTATTTCAAGAAAACTATTTTTGTCTTTCTTTTGTATATACTAATGATTATATAATATTGTGTGGAAAGAAATATCTATAAAATAATAAGCTTAAGACTCAGAAAAATAAAGAAATGGTTCATTTTGATAAAACATTAAGATTATAGTCCATAATATGTTAAAGGTTTATTCTAAAGAAAACTTTTTCACCAAGTTCAAGAAAATAAAAGAAGACGTTATAAAGAAGATTAAATATATATATAAAATAATTATCTTATAACTTTCATAATTCCTAAAAATTAAGATCCTACGATTGTTTAAGTATATATATTGAGAATGGTTGAAAAGTTTTGTAATATAGTCAGGCTTTAACAGGTATTAGGACACCATGAGGAAAATTTAGCTAATACTTTATTAATATCTAATGTCATATGCACATGACATAATAGTGGGGACCACCCCAAAGACAAGGCTGGGTGCCAGGAGGCCCAGAGGGTGAAGCTGCAGGCCCTTCTTGACCTGAGGCACACCCTGGACCAACGCTGGGTTTGGGCAGAATATGCTCAGGTTGGGACTAGTGGTGTGCCAAACGCCCAGCCCCTGATGTTGAGCCAGGCGTTAAAATGAACAATCTACCAAATGAACGCAGATGGTTCAATTGGTTTGTCAGGGAGCGGGGTTTTGAAACCTGTTCCATTTTTGAAATAATGCACTCAGTCAAATCCAACTTCAATCAATCACTTGAGTGAAGTCAGTTTTAGCCTATTTAACCAACTCAGATGGCAGTGTTTCCCTATTGGTGAGTCAGTGCTTGGGCCACTGCGGCATAACCCCTATTCCCCCATTCAAGCTTAAATACATTTTCCCCGACCAACATTCCTTATTGGTTGACTTCCCAAATAAACCTTTTCCCCGTTTATGTTATTTTAAATTTTATGATATTCTGAATGCTCCCGTGCACAAACCTCTTTGAGGAGTTCTCGCGCTCCATTACCCTTGCCAATGCAAGTACCTTGCAGCTCTCCCCTCATGCACTGTTTGTTCACCCAGGTTCCCTCCAACCTGGGTCACTTAGCCCCTTTTGATATGTGCACCGCGTCACCTTTACTGGGGTTTTTATTATAAAATTTGCATTTTTATGCCTAAGTTGTTATTGCTCCAGCACCCTCTGCTGGGCTCTAATCACTTTGGCACTAATGGCTAGTTCCCTGGCGTTGTCCTGGTGCACTGCGCACTGCTACGCTGGTAACAGGAGAGTTATAGACACTCTCCTTACATTAGTCAACCAACCCTTTTTTCTTATGTGCACAAACTTTTTCCATGCGGAACTTTTCCTAAGTGGAAACAGTGGCCGTCAGCTGTGGACTCCAGCTGTCATTAGCCGCACTGCTGTTTCCTCTTTTTCCCAAAGGTTGGAGCAGCTTGGCGTTATTATGGTTGCCTCCAACTGGAAAGTATCCACCCTTAATGTTCATATTTGGTGGATTTGGATGCTTCAAGGTCCAAAGGTTGTGATTCCCTGACTTTCCGATAAATTTCTCAATGTCAATTTAAATAAAATGAGTTTTCTTTTGCCTATGCAAACAGCTAATGCCGTCAGAATTGGCGCAGATGGGCCTGGGGGTATTAGCCATGGATAATGTCAGGCATTCTGTTGCAGTTCAAGTGATAGGGTCATTCACACCTAAAAACGCGTTTTATAACGAAAACCTGAGATATATCTCTGAACCATATTGGCCCTCTCATGGTTCAGACCTGTAACCCATTCCTGTGTATGGAATCACACCAGAAAATCCTTGTTAGACCTCTTCCACGATTCGCAGCACTCAGGAAGTTGAAAAAGAACTGCGCTTAGAATATGAAACCGTTTATGCATATGCAGAAGGCATGGAGGGGTATGTGGCCTCAGTAGTAAGAATGGCAAACTATCCCTCCCCCTTCTTTGATTCCCAAACCTACCCTTATGGTTTGCTCAAGCCAGAAGAAGATTTAAGTTAAGTAGGGGCGATAAATGCTTTAAATCCCACTCTGGACACTTCCTTTTGACTGCTACCCTTACATCCTCTCTTGGGAAGTTCAGCACAACTATTTTAGTGGATACCGGTGCCACAAATAATTTTATTGATCAAGAACTGGCTGACTACCTTGAGTTGAGTTACTCACCAGGTGGTATGGCTTAAGGTGGGGCTTCTCAAGGTATCCCTACGCTGAATCTCATCGGGTTGGTGGACTAACAGGTGGGCGCCTATCTTCTTTATGACCATTTCTAAGCTATCAATCACCCCTTGTTCCCCATTATTTTGGGGGTTGAGTGGTGGAGAAAGTTTGATGTCCGCACTAATTTGAAAGAAAATACGCTATCCTTGTCTTTGGTAAATATCACCAGTTGATTGTTCTCTTGTCAGCAGATAACATCCAGGGCCCATTACCTCATTGGCCCAGTGATTCCACCCCTTATCTTGCTCCTTTGCTGAAGATCCCCTCCTCTATGGGATTTTCCTTACCTTCCTGTTTGGAGGGTTTGGAATCCTCTTTTTATGCAGCATCCGCCAACGCATTCCTGAGCACTTTGAGTTTGATTGTGACTTCAAGCTCACGGTGGATCTGGTGCATATATCTTCCCCCATCTACCCATTAACTGTCCAGGAGGAAGAGGCGTTGGATGTTTGGGTGAAGGAACAGTTGGCCAAGGGTGCGATTTTTCAGCGTACCTCCCCTGTGTACTCCCCCTTCTCTTTGTGGAGAAGTCTGATGGTACTTTACGCCATGTGTGGACTACAGGAATCTTAACAATTTCACTGTACCAGATCTCCATCTCATCCCTTTTGATTAACAGTTTTCGCGCTATGTGGAGAAGGCGAAGGTCTTCTCAATCTGGATTGCCTCAATGCGTTTAATCAGATCCAGATAAATAAGGGCCAGGAGTGATTTAACCGCCTTCCACACCAGAAAAGGAATATTCCAGTTTCAGGTCATGCCCTTTGGTCTTAATAATGCCCCTGCTTTCTTTCAACGCCGCATTGATGCAGCGTTGGGGGACCTTTTAGGGGTATGCGCGGTTGCCTACATGGATGATATTCTGGTGTTTTCCCCAGAACAGGAGTCCCATACAGTCCACCTTCGGCAAGTGGTGGAGCGGTTAAAGGCAGCCAGCCTTACATTGAAAGTTTCAAAGTGCGAGTTCTTTAAGTCCCAGGTCACGTTTCTGGACAACATCATGTTTGACCAGGGACACATGATAACTCCAGACAAGGAGAAGGCAATTCGTGAGTGGCCTACCCCCACCTTGGTTAAGGATTTAAGGAGCTTTTTGGGGACATGCACATTCCTCAAGAAGTTCACTCCTAATCTGTCTGGGGTGACGGCTCCTCTAGACAAGGCTAGCGGTGCCAAGGTGCTTCAGTGGTCCCCCATTTTGGAGGATGCTTTCCAAGAAGTGAAGTGCACCCTGTTGACCATGACTGTTCTTCGCCATGTTAACCTCTAAAGGAGTTCATTGTGTCTACTAATGCCATCAACTTCACTATAGCGGCCGCCTTGTTACAAGTAGGCGAAGATGGGATAGAGCATCCGGTGGGATATTTTTCTAGGAAAATGTCTTTGCCAGAGTTGAATTACGCCATTTACGACAAGGAGTTACTAGCAGTGGTGAAGGCGATGACATATTGGCGTCACCACTTGCATGGCTCTACCCAACCATTCCGCATGCATACAGACCACTGTGCCTTGCTTTACTACCGCGCTCCTCATGTCCTAAACCCACAGCAGATCCGTTGGTATGAGACCCTTGCCCAATTTGCATTCACATATGAGTTCACCAAGGGCAAGGATAATGGTTTGGCGGATGCTTTGAGCTGCAACCCTGCATTAGCCCCTGACCTCAAGGAGGTAGAAGTGCACAACACCCAGGTGATGATTCCTTTAAGTAAAATTACGTCGCTACTTCTCTCTCCCCTGGCTAACGGGCCAGCGCTTGCACCTCTTGATAACGCAGAGGAATATGGTATGTTCAGAAAGGTCGTCCTCTCTCAGCCGCTTTTGGGAGAATATACCATGGTACTTGCAAAGAGCGCCTCAAATCAAGAGGATCTATCTAGGGGCTATCAAAAAAGGATAAGATGATGTGGTTCCAGGGGCGCCTCTGGGTACCAGCTGGACCACTGCGCCTGGAAATCATCTGGGACCATCATGATGGAATCACCATTGGTCATCCGTGGAAAGCAAAGACCTTGGAGTTGATACGTCGCACATACAATTGGAAGGGCTTGCCTGCTCAGGTGGGCCGTTATTGTAAGGAGTGCCTGGTATGCAACCAGATGAAACCCAATCGTCAATCTTTAGCAATGTTGTTGGTACCAGTCCAAAAGGCTGATGTGCCCTGGACTTCCCTCTCAGTTGATTTCATTGTGGAGCTACCTGTCTCTGATGGTTAATATGCCATTATGGTGGTGGTGGACCGTTTTAAAAGTTCGCCCACTTCATTCCTTTCAGAACCACAATAACTGCAGCGGAGATGGCTATGCTTTTCGTCACCCATGTGTTTTCACTCCATGGGGTTCCCCAAGAGATTATTGGTGACTGGGGACCCCAATTCACCTCTATCTTTTGGGAAGAGTTGTGTAAGACTCTTCAGATCGGCCCTTGCCATTCAACTGCCTATCATACCCAATCAGATGGGCAGACTGAATGAGTGAACCAATGCTTGGAACAGTTCCTGCGGTGTTACACCGCCGAAGATCATTCAGATTGAACCTCTCACCTTCCCATGGCCCAGTTTGACTACAACAATACCTTGCACTCTTCAATTGGCTGTTACCCATTTTTTGCCAGCCATGGCTTTAACTCCGTCTTTAACATGAAGCCCAGCTATGGGTCGAAGGTTGAAGTGGTGGTGGACTTTTCCAAGATAATTAAGAAGGTCCACCAGAGGGTTTCCACAATCTTGGAGGCGGCTATGCAGGTATATAAGGAGAACACTGATGGGAAGCGCCGAGTGGGTCCCGCATACAAGGAAGGGGATCTCATGATGCTTGATGCTTGTAACATTCCAATTAAGCAGCCATGTAAGAAGCTGGGACCAAAGAGGATTGGCCCCTACCTCATTGTTATAAAGGTGGGTCATGCCTCATACCAGCTAGATCTCCTTCCCTCATTCTGGATCTTCTCTGTGTTTCATGAGAGCAAACCAACGTTGTTTGAGGGTCCCCCACCAGAGACTTCTGAGGCCTATCTCATGGATGGGGCGCCAGAGTTGGAGGTGGAAGAAAAAGTTGCCTCCTGCCGCTCTAAATGAAGACTCAAGTACCTGGTATCCTAGAAGGGCTTCACCACTGCAGAGAACAGTTGGGTTCCAGCGTGTGACTGTGTGCATGCCCAAGATCTGATTGATGCCTTCCACCAGTGTTTCCCCCAAGCTGCTGGATCCTAACCTAAACCGACTGTTGCCACCATGAAGTTGGCCCCTGCCCACAAGAGCTTTTCCCTGGCGCAAGCCCCTGGAGGGTGGTTGGGCCCCATTGGGAGGAGAGAGTAATGTCATGTGCACATGACATAATAGTGGGGACAACCCCAAAGTCAAGGCTGGGCGCCAGGAGGCCCAGAGGGTGAAGCTGCAGGCCCTTCCTGACCTGAGGCACACCCTGGACCAACGCTGGGTTTGGGCAAAATATGCTCAGGTTGGGACTAGTGGTGTGCCAAATGCCTAGCCCCTGACATCAAGCCAGACATTAAAACGAATGATCTACCAAATGAACACAGATGGTTCAATTCAGTTTTTTGAGGAGCGGGGTTTCAAAATTTCCATTCCATTTTTGAAATAACGCGCTTGGGTAGAACCCAACTTCAATTGATCACTTGAGTGAAGTCAGTTTCAGCCTATTCAACAAAATCAGATGGCAGTGTTGCCCTATTAGTGAGTCAGTGCTTGGGTCCACTGCAGCATAACCCCTATTCCCCCGTTTAAGCTTAAATACATTTTCCCTGACCAACATTCCTTGTTGGTCGACTTCCCAAATAAACCTTTTCCCCATTTACGTTATTTTAAATTTTATGATATTTCAAATGCTCCTGTGCGCAAACCTCTTCAATGAGAACTCACGCTCCATGACCCTTGCCATTGCAAGTACCTTGCAGCTCTCCCCTCATGTTTATTTGTTCACCAAGGTTCCCTCCAACCTGGGTCACTTAGCCCCTTTTGATATTTGCACCGCGTCGCCTTTACTGGGGTTTTTATTACAAAATTTGCATTTCTATGCCTAAGTTGTTATTGCTCCAGCACCCTCTGCTGGGCTTTAATCACTTTGGCACTAACAGCTAGTTCCCTGGCATTGCCTGGTGCACCGCGCACTGCCACGCTGAGAACAGGAGATTTAATGACACTCTTCTTAGATATAATAAATCTAAAAGTAAAACAGAAAATTGGTAGAAAAGATCTAAATACTATATGTATCCTGTACCAAGGCAGGAGAAATGTCTTAGAATATAAAAAGAATTAATAATATATATACTAAATAGCTTAAACATTGCTAAAGCAATAAATTTTAGATCAGACATAAATCAAAAATAAATAATAATTAAGTCTTAAAATTTAAATTCTAAATTTTGTTTGAGGTGAGCCAACCTGGGGACAATACCACATTGATGAAAAGAAGTGAAGGAAATGGGAAAGGAGGATAAAACCTGGAAAACCTCCATGCATGGCATATGACAGGCCAGGAACTCCATGGACTGCCTTTGCTATTTGCTATCTCAGTTTGGGGTATTGGTGTACAAAACAACATAGTCATAATTGTCCCCTACCCAAAGTTCATTACCAGGATCAAACTTGAGGTGGCAGTTGTATAGGTCCATACTCTATCAATGGGATATCCTCCCTAATAATACTAAATTCTGACAGCAGTTATTGTATACTTTTCAGTAATCTAAATTTAATAAAATAGGAATTTTTTTAAAAATTACTTTTTTTAAAGAAAATAATATAAAAGTTAAAAATTAAATAAACATAAATCAACCAAAAAATTACTAAAAAGTGAAAAATAATTTCTTTGCTAAATAATTACTTTAAAAAATTCTCATGTACATCTGCAAGAAAGGCAAGGTGTGTGCATTTATATACAATCATATGTATAATTTACATTTGTTTATATTATATATTATATTATAAGTATATACACTTAAGATATAATATATATATATAAAAAAGTAATTGAGGTGGGTTGACCTTGGGAAAAATATGCTACACCAAGATTTTTATAGCAAGTACAGGTCTCAAACTTGTGCTGAACAAAATTTATACTAGAGTGGAAGCAGGAATTACCCCTGAGCTAACCACCCTTACTATATCTTAATATATATAAAAATTATTTTTATATTCAAGGTGGGTGACCTTTGGACAAATATACTGCACCAAGAATTTTTCTAGCCAGTACAGGTTTTGAACTCAAAACCCACACTATTTTTTTAAAAACTCCATACTTTATTAAAACAAATTTAAGGGAAAATAAGATGGGAGGGTGGAATACAAGAGATTCGGCCAAGAGTAAAAGAACTAGGGGTTCAGGCTGCTAGAGTTCTAGCACCTCCAACCATTGCTGATTGGCAATTGCCATCACTAGCCACAGTTCTAGCATCAGCAGGCTTACAGGCAATTTGATTCTCAGTTGATTAGTTGCCTCATTGTGTGCGATGAGCAATCCAGTGGGGAAAGCCAAACGTGTGACTTTATAACACCTGTGGATTATGTGCAAAAATTTTGAGATCCAACGGAGCTGATTGGAAATAATCCAAGTGGTCTTCAATACCAAACCTCTGTGGTGGGGGCACTCGTTGCTCAAAACTTTGGCAATGAGTGCACAGTGAATTGCCCATACACAATAATGGTAAATGAAGGCTCATAGTTGGATTGGAGCTGTTCTCAGGGTTTTTGTAAAGAAAAGGTCCTGCAATGGATGTATTCCCAGTGGCGAATGTTTGCCTGATAGGATGTAGCATATTGTAACCCAGTATTTTTTGAGCACAGCACATTCATAGTAATGGTGTGCTATGTCTGCTTCCAGTTCAGCACATATGGGGCATTCTTTATGCTGGTAGTCCAGCCTGCTGTGCTTGCCCAATTTGTATGCCCAATTTAGGATCCGCCAGGTTACCAAACGCTGTTTGGCCATTACCAAGTAGGAGTTAAGGCCCAAAATCGACTCCTTTGTCAGGTAGTTGGTGTAGTGGCCTTCAGTTGTCCAGTCATTTAGGATTTGTGGAAGGGTGGGTGGATTGCACCCTGGTTTTGGAAGTGGATCCCCATATCCTATCAGCGTCAATTTGTACCTTATTCTGATTGTCTTGGTTGCATATTCATTGGCGATTCAGTTACGCTCCTCCCAGCTTATTGCAAAAATCATTGCAGAATTACAAGCTTTGACATCCCTTTGAATTTGGTCAGTCTCTTGGTCTAATCTCTCAAATGACCATCTGTCCTGGTACATGGCCCAATTGCATAGTCACCAGTAGTGTGGGGTACCATTTCAGGAGGTTATCCGTGGGTGGTTCGCCATCCATTCACATATTGATCAGGGGGAGACTGGCTCTTGGAGGCCTTGAGCTCTTGCCCAGCTCATGCCTCATGCTAGGGTCAGGCAGCGCATGTGCATCTGTGGTAGCTTCAGGAATGACTTCCCCATATATGCCAGGCGTGAGATTCGAAGTCCAGGAGGACCATGCCTCCTTCATTTGCTTTGGTTTTGACAGGGCTTCCAGTGGTATCAGTGCCACTTTCGCCTTGAACCACAGGAAAATTTGGAGCATTGACCTGGTTTTCTTCTCTAAGTTCAGGCTCATTGGCAGCACGTGAGCAACATAACACAACTTTGAGAAGATGAAGACGTTTATTGCCTACACCTTCTTGAGGCATAGTCTGGCGCTTTTCCAGCATGCCATTTGGATTGATAAGCTTGACAATACTTCCTGTTCGGTCTCCAGTACCGCTGGTCCCTTGTCATTGAAGAGTAACCCAAGGTATCAGACTGTCTGGGAGTTCATAGTCAGCATTGTATCAGTTGGCAGGCTGATACTTGGGTTGCTGACCCTCATCACTGAGGTTTTTGCCAAGTTGATTTTGCATTCGATGCTAGCTGATAGAGGTTTAATAGTTCCTCAGCGCCCTGGAGGTCAGTCGGGGAGCTTATGCCTACTACCATATTTTCAGTGAATGCTAGCATCAACAGTGGCATTTGGTTAAAAGTGGACTAAACCCCAGAGCTTCGCGTCCACTGCCGCCAGTAGAATGTTGGCTGCAAAGTTGAAGAGTATTGGTGACATAGGGTTGCCTTGGCAGAGACCTTGCCTGACAGGGATTTTGTTGGTTATGCCATCTGCGACAATCACCTTTGTTACCAGGCCTGAGTACAGCGTCATTATCCATGCTCAAAACATGTTGGAAATACTGACTGCCTTTAGTGCCTCATGAAGGAATGACCACACTACTCGGTCATATGCCTTTTCCATGTTGAGGAACATAAGGTACCCCTGTTCAATGCCCCTCATATCCTGGAGTACGCTCTGGACTGAGCCAATGCTGTCCCATATATTACAGCCTTTGACAAAGCCGTGCTTGGCACTATGGAGCATGCGCGGTGCTGTTGCCATCAGTCAATTAGATAGTATGCACATGAGCAGCTTATAATCGGCATTTGATAGTGCAATTGGGCGCCAGTTCTGAAGTTGGCGTCTGAGGCCTTTTTTGTACAGAAGTACAATTTGGGTCTCATGGCCTCCCGGAATTTGCTTACCATTGTGCAAACAGTGGTTAAAGAGGGCTTTGAGCTCCGGCGCAATGCGGTCTCAGAATATGCTGTATATTTCTGCACACATATTATCAGGGCTTGGTGCTTTCATTCTTGGCGACTCCTTTAGTGCCCTCTTAACTTCATCAATAGAGATTTTGGCGAATAGCTTGGTGACATCTTCCAGCGTACGCCCCCAGTGCTGGCTTGGCCAGGTCAATAAGGGCTTTTGTTGCTGATTCGCTCTTTTCTCATTGTTGGAAGAGATCACTGTAAAAAAGCTTGACCTCACGCTTGATTGTTTTGGGGTCTGTTGATACTTCCCCTTACACTGTCTCCACTTCCCATACCCTAGCCTAAGTTCAGATTTCCTTGAGGTGTTTCAGGCCCTCTTTGGTCATTGTCCCCACTAGGCTCTGATATCAGTAAGTTGCATTGGTCCATCTCTCTGAGTCTTGCTTCATCATTGTGTCCTGATAATTTTTGTGTGTTTTTCAGTACTCACTCCACCAGTATTCCCTGTCCCGGTGGGTGAGCCTCAGCCTTTCTATTTAGACTTCAGTTGTTTCATGGCTGCAGTTTGCTTGTAGGAGGTCGCTTTTTTGAACTTCATACCATTGTGTTTCATTTTCACTTTGATCCGGGTCCATCATTCTAGCAGGTCCAACTCTGGGCAGTTGTCCAGATACACTACCAGTCAATCCAGTCCAGCGTCAACCTTATCGGCACCAATCTTTATCCCTCAGTGTGGCTGGTGCCAGTTGCCACTCATGGTTCCTCAGAGGTTCATCAAGGTTGATCTCCACCCAGATGACCATGTGGTCGCTTTCAGCATTTATGCTAACCTCACTGTTGGACGTCATTGGCCTGAGATCCAATGACACTAGGATGTAATCTAAATGTGATCCTGACAGTGGGGATCTGGCGGCATCATATGACCACCGCGTTTGGTTGGCCAGGTCATTGTCCTCTTCAATAATCGTTAGGCACATCCCCCATTCGACTAGGTAATTGAGCATCTCATTGGCCTTACTGTTGGGATGTTCTCTCATTGGGAACATATCCTAGCTACCATTTGTCCAACAGTTCAGGTCACCTGCTATTATGGTCGTCACTTTGGATGGCACTTCCACTAAGAATTCCCAAAAAATACGGTTTTTGTGGAGCTTCATGGGGCATAGACTGCTACCGCTTGTATGCTCCTGCCAGTTTCTCTGTTTGTAGCAATTGCTATCAAGGTCCTACCAGCATGAGTTTCTTCCACAAATTCCAGATCTATTTTATTGTCCATTGCAACTATCGCCACGTGGTCCATCCATAGGGCTTGGTAGCCTATCTGGTGGGACCATGGGTGGTTTTTTGCATCACGGTTCAAGCTCAGCACCATTTCATTTTGGTTACCAGCTTGTGTTTCCAAAATAAAAATTAGGTCAATATTATTATTAGTTTTTAAATGGTGCATTTTCCTCCTCCTCATTTGTATGCTCACCATCCCTAAGCATTTGTGGTTGCTATCCTCATTTCTGGCTGCCTGACCAACAGGTATGAAGTTTAGCATTGTCTGGGTTGTGAATCGAGTCCCATACTAAGGTCTGATTGGTTGATGATGGTGGTGTTGATGGTTGGTGGGGTGCAATATTTGGTTTTTGGGGTCAGTTGGTTGGGACTGGGATTATATTCCCGGGCATCCTGTGTACTGGGAATTTGGTCGCCATCCCCATCTCCCTGTTGATGGTTAATGGGGAAGGTTTTATGATTGGGTCTGGGTGCCCCTTGTTCCCTGCAGGTGGAGCGGTGGATTCTCCCTCATGTGTCAGTCAGATTTGCACCCCTTTGTTTGATTTAATGGCATAACTCAATTTTTAGTCAGTGATTGCCTGGCCAAATTTGTTGATTTTGTTGCTCCTGCTGATTTTTCACCAGTTTCCTCAGGTTTATTTGCTGATGACTTTTGATTCAATTCTGTATTCACTTTCATCTTGTCAGGCTTTGATTTCAACTTGCTGGAATCCTGCATACACCCTTGCTTGGGAGACTTTTTCAGGTTCTCCTTCTGCCATCTTTCCTCCTCCT
The DNA here is from genome assembly GCA_022478985.1 of Massospora cicadina. Classification (NCBI taxonomy): domain Eukaryota; kingdom Fungi; phylum Entomophthoromycota; class Entomophthoromycetes; order Entomophthorales; family Entomophthoraceae; genus Massospora; species Massospora cicadina. Next base: position 2,669 of record JAKSZP010014022.1, on the reverse strand, counting down.
GGACCATCTATTCCACTTGGGTTGGACGTTTCTCTGTTGGTCTGGGGTTAATTCCCTCATCCATTGCATAAGATTTGGGGTCCAAATTTATAAATGGTTCATCATCTGCTTCAGGTTGCTTTGCCATTTCCCATTCCCATGCTTCTCTATGTGCCAGGTCCAATTCTTGTTGCTGGCGTTTCATATCCGCAACCTCTGTTAAGTTGCATGGGATCCATTCTCTGGCTTTCAGGTGGAGGAAAGTCTTGGTACCCACCTTGGTGATTCCTCTGACAGGGTCATATTCGTACTCCCATGTAGTTTTACCATTACAATGGTGGATGTCAGAATTTCACTGAATTTGCATAGCTCTGAAATTCTCTTTTTTAATTCCCCTGACATCATTGGAAGGAGCGAGCAATCTATTGCAATCTATCAAAGTTAATGATCAATCGGATCCCAATCAACTGATTGAAGATTTGATTGCGCAGAGATTAATTCACTCTGATAGGTTACAAACTGTAAAAAAGCCTATAAATATTTCCTCTTTTTGAAAATAAAAATTAGGTCGATTTTTAACCTGTAATCTTCTATTTAGTTTATCGCTTTTTGGAGAATCCGCCTAGTGTAACTTCAAGGTTAAACCTGCCCCATTATAAGTGCAATTCAAAACTTCAAGAAGAGGTGCTCACTATAGGGGTTCTCTGAGTTACGCACCAGTGACTACATCTATCACTATGGATTCTCAATATTCGCCTGATGAGGCTCAAGATCAAGAGCAAGGCAGTATTTTATGATGGGTCCCTTCAATTGGAGCCCAAATCCCAAGATTACCCTCCACGTTGGAATTTTGGGCCAACTTGAAATTCTATAATCCTAACTTAAGTTTTGCCTCAGACTTTCAAATGCCACCTGAGGCCTTGAAAAATATCATCAATCAATTACTTGAAGGGGCTCTAATCCCTGGAATACTGTCATGGTTGGATGACATAATAGTAGGAACTGATGCTAGAGATAAGTCTGGGTGACAGGAGGCCCAGAAGGTGAAACTTCAGGATCTTCCTGACCTGAAACACACCTTAGATCAACGCTGGGTGAAAGCCAAGCATGCCCAGGTTGATACTAATGGGGTGTAAAACGCCCAGCCTCTTATTTTGGCCCAGGCACTGAAATGAACAATTTACATTTTAAACAAAGATGGTTCAATTTGGTTAATTGGAGAACAGGGGTTCAAATCCCATTCAAGTTATGTAATTTTGAGTTTGGGTAAAATATGGCTTCAATTAATTACTCGAGTGAAGGCACTTTTGGTGTATTTTATGAAAATGGATGGAATTGTCTGTTTATTAGAGCGTCAAGGCTTGGGCGCACTTCCGCAGAACCTGAAATTCCCCAACCCACTTTAAATAGGTTTTTGCAACCAACATTACTTGTTGGTTGACTTTCTTCAAATAAAATACCCATTATTTTACGTTTATTTATGGTTCCTTGGGCTAACTTGGTGGCGGACCTCTTTGGGGAGGTCTCCAACTATGTGGGCCACTACCTTTTATCACAATTTACAAAAATCCCAGGTGCTCCCTTGGGCCGCCCAGATCCCCTCCAGATCGAGGCACCCAAGCTCCCTGACGCCAAGTTACACTTAATTATGGACTTCCCTCTGAGGTCCACTCAAGCTGTTATGTTCCTAACTTACCTGGTCTTATATGTTGCGTTCTACACCCTTGCCTGGGGTACCTTTTGCACAGGCCCCATTTGAGGTGTCTTCTTACCCTTTTTCTTAACGGCTAGTTCCCTAGCAATGTGGGTTTGCATCCCACATCACCTTGCTGGGAACGAGAGAGTTACAGACACTCTCTTGACATTTATGTTCTACCCAATCTCAATTGAATGCAGTACCTTCTATATTGTGAGAATTGCTGCAAACCTCTCAAATTCCAGGGATTGGCTCCGAACAATATCTACAACAACTTGGACATCCTACATTATACCACTTGCTACCTGTAGTTGTAATGCACCATCAAGGGATGCTCAATTTACTAGAAGGACTCCAATCCTTAATAATTATATTTCTGAGTTTTTCAAGTTGGCCTCTGAGTTTATCTGAGATAATTGTGATGCTATTATTAATAATCAAACTTCCCTCAACGAAGTACAACAGCAGCTTATTCAGTTCAATCATGGGATATCAAATTTTATTGATGTACTTTTTCAAAGTTGTTAAAGAGATCCAGAAGGAATGGAGAGAGGGTGTTTCCCAACTCTCTGAGCGTAGTCAATCAATGGAGGAAGAAATTAGAACCTGTATTTTTTAATTGGAACAACTGTACTCAGGAATTCAGTTCTGGGTCAATGAAGTTGAGAAAACCTCTGGAAATATGGTTCCTCCTGGGGTAGAAGGACCTCGTGGGCCACCTGGAGGTGTAGGGCCTTGTGGACCTCCTGGAGCTAATGGGCCCCGTGGACCCCCAGGTGCAGATGGACCTCGTGGACCTCCAGGCGCTGATGGTCATTTAGGATCTTATCAGCAGATTAACTCTCTCATGAATATGATGACCCACTTGCGTGAACAATTCTCTAAGGTGGCCAAAGAATGCAACTAACCCCTGATGGGGTACCAATTGACCCACTTTTGACTCTGCAGTCCTTGTCCAATGAATTGATCAATTTGGGAAAGTGGCCAAGGACGC
>JAKSZP010014021.1:0-23097 GCA_022478985.1 Massospora cicadina | reverse complement strand
CTTAATATACTGAACTAATGACACCAATATATTCACGTCTATCACATTATTAGTTTATATACAAATCTTCACCAAGCATCTCCTTATTTCCTCATATGAAATTATTCCCTTAATAAACTTTATTCTAAGTTAATACATATCAAAGTGAAAACTTGACAATAAATTTCTTTACTTCTAGTTTGGTCCATATTTTAAAGTCATCTGGAAACTCCGTATAATAGACCTTTCAAGTGATTATTCTTATGACCACAATTGTAAAGTTTATTGTTGCTTTATCAAATTGTTCTAGGAGGGAATTACGTTTAATTCTATGTTCATCATTAGCCCAGTTCAGGCATTGGTATCCTTTCTGATTCCAGCATACTCTACAGTCTTAGTAATTTTGTAGAGTCATGGGTATGGCTTAGTTTGAGTTCCTTAAAGACTCTAGTTGAGCCAAGCGATACATAAGCATGCTGATTCAGAAATTCTGGTAAATGGGACTATCAGTAAATTACTGTCTTATTTTATGCATCTCTCAGAAGTTTTAGTCAAGTTTGGTTGATGATCCTTCTTTTAATTCAGATAGTCGGCGGTCAACCTTAAGAACTTGATACTGTAACATGCTATATCAGAATCAATTTCAACTACCCAACCTTTTTTTCTCTTATGATCTTTTGGTAGTAGAGCCACGCTTGTTGATGTCACAGAGACATCTGACATTCACTCATCTACAAGTTATTAGGTCTCTAACAAATTTCAGAAGTTTTTATTTAAAATCAGAAAAGGTTGATCCCTAAGCACATATGCTTCTTCTACGCTCTGTTGAGTTTAATTACCAAATTATGAACTTCAAGTAAAGCTCCATCAAGGTGTACCATGAGAAGGCAATTGTCATTCTGTTGAGCTTGGGTAGATTTATACCATCACTAATTTGCTAATGTGGCAGGCTAGTATATATAATACCTTGTGAATAGATGGCTGCATGTCTGCAACAATCTACTCCTGAATATATTGCTTAAAGTTAAGCAATCAAGCAAGGCCAGTTGTTTATACAAGGTAAGAAAAATAAAGATCATTGTAAGAATTTAGGATAATGAGAAAGTCGGACTCCTACTCTTGGATCAGGCCCAATGAGTTGGCTCTTAAGCTCTTATGATCAAACATGCTTTTAAAGGCGCCAAAGGGAAATTTGATCAGGAAACATCATGCACATGATAATAGATACATATGCCTTTTGGAATTGCACCTTTGCTTCTCAGATCTCAAAAGGTGCAACTAAAAACATTGCCATCATGAGGCCAATGCAGAAAAATGGGACATCAACCAGGTAGTAAATCTGGATGGATGTGAAAGATCCTGATTATATGGGGACATGGTGGTCACCTCAGCACCATGTCCTGCACACCCTATAATATATCAACACCATTTAATTGAATAAACTAGCCTAAATGACCCCATCTTTTTGTCTTCATTGACCTCCCCGCTAGTTTTACATCTTTGATCCCATTTTAAACCTCATCTACAGTCAAAAGAACTGTTACGCTGAGAGGTGTGGTGCTCAATTGCAGGGGGCTCCAAGCTGTCCAAGTGAAAACGTCTATCATGAAAAATGAATATACGAGGTGTGGCAGAAAAGTAATGAGACTGGGAACACTGCAAGCGATCTGGCAACGCTGCGCTGTTGTCCTTGACAGAGCACGTGTATCAGCCCCCTCCCATCTCTCAGTGCGAGTTTCAACTCCTTCCATTAATTAAGTGATTGTTGTGACTGCTATTAGTGAAGTTGTGTTTTGGTTGTGCGTCACGCATAATGGAACAGCGTAATTTGGAGCAACGTTTTACCATTAGTTTTTGTGTTAAACTTGGAGAATCGGCAAGTGTGACGTTTGAAAAGTTAAAACAAGCATATGGGGAACATTCTTTATCCCGAGCTCAAATTTTTCGCTGGCATAAATAATTTTGGAAGGCAGAGAACACGTTGAAGATGAACACCGCTCAGGAGGCCTTCAACTTCTAAAACTGATGAAAACATTGAACGTGTGAACACTCTTGTGAGATCAGACCGTCGATTAACATTAAGAATGTTGAGTGAAGAATTAAATTTGAACAGATTTACAGTTCATCAAATTTTGACTGAACACTTGCACATGCGAAAGGTCTGTGCCAAAATGGTGCTGACAAACCTCACAATTGAGCAGAAGTACAATCAAAAAAACAATTGTCTTGATCTTCTTGACAAAATCGCTAATGAGCAAGATTTCTTTAGTTGTGTAATCTCAGGTGATGAATCATGGATTTTTCAGTATGATAATGAGACCAAGAGGCAAAGTGAGGAGTGGCACACTGCGAGTTCTCCTTGACCAAAGAAAGCTCAAATGAGCAAATCGAAGATCAAATCAATGCTGATTTGTTTTTTTGACAGAAGGGGAATCGTCCACAAAGAATTTGTTCCTCCAGTACAAACTGTCAACCAAGTTATTTATAAAGACGTCCTTGAAAGGCTCAGAAAAAGGGTCATTTGCGTGAGACCAGACATTGCAGACAAATGGATGCTCCATCATGACAACGCCCCATGTCACACTGCCCTCTCCATCACATAATTTTTGACCTCAAAAGGCATTCCTGTGGTTCCCCAGCCCCCCTATTCACCTGACCTCAGTCCTGTGACTTTTTCCTATTTCCTAAACTAAAAAATGTCCTCAAAGGACGGCATTTAGGGACTTTAGAAAACATCCAAAAGAGTGTAACGGACATGCTACAGACCATACCAGTTGAAGACTTCCAGCGCTGCTACCAACAGTGGGAACAACGTCTCCATCAGTGTGTAGCTGCCCAAGGGAACTACTTTGAAGGGGATAAGATTGATGTTTGAAAAAAATAAAAACTTTGGTAATTAAAAAATCAGTCTCATTACTTTTCTGCCACACCTCGTATTTTAGCTTCAATAAGGCCAACCTGCTAATTGGTCATAAAGCATAACTTGAAGGATTAATAGGGGGTGGAAGGCGAGTTATTAGGGCATACGGCTACCAACCTGAAGGTTGTGGGTTTAATTTCCACCCTTCACACATCAATCAGGGTGCCAGCTGAAGGAAGGTATTGGCGGTTAGTAGGTATAATAACATGAAAACCTTACCCATGACGTAACCAGAAAAATCTGAGTCCAATCAGGAGGTGTAAAAAACTTTCTATGACAGAGTTGACCCTACTCAGGTTTCATGTTGATACTTTCTCTATTTTTGGTAATGTCCGTCCCCTGGTCAGCTTGCCTCAAAATAAATAACTTGAAGGATTAACACCTCTCTGGACGAAGTAAATCCTCTACTGTCTAAAATCCTAGAATTTTGTGCCATCACTTAGTTTACCTTACCATCCATTGATCTTAATCAGTATCAACCTTAATATGAGAAGCTCTTTTTATATAACTAGTGGTGACCAACCAAAGAGGGGGTCCTCCACACATCTTTATTTTCTAGGTGTCAAACAAAGTGTTTTAAGATAAAAACCTGACATGGTGCCGCGGCGTTTGCCTAAGCTTCCATACTAGAAGTGGAAGAGGTGTTAGAAGTGTTTTAGTCTAGCGCTGGTTTTTCAGGTGGCGGGCAAAGGCAGACAAAAAGGGTTTGAAGCTTCAGTGGTTTGAAGTAAAAGAAAAAAGAGCTGAAAGTTCTCCTCGTTAATGAGGCCAGTAGTGTGGGTTGCCTTGATGTATTGGGTTGGTTGATATTGAGCAAAGGTTTTATAAGTTCAGGCACACAAGTAAAAAATTTAATGTGCTGGTTAGTTGAAGGTATTTGGGATCAAATGGTGATAATCTCAACGCGTCAACACATGAGCAGAAGCTGCAAATGATTGTTCTTCAATATTGATTAATGCATCCTTGGGAAAATCTATAAGTAAGTTGGTTATAGGAATTCTATCACACAGTGGCTCAATCTCCTTATGAAGGTCTTGAGAAGGAGGGAGTTGGAGGGGGAAGCGTCTGCATCAACAGCCTTTTGATGAATACCTTTACAAATGGGGAGTCTAGCATGAGGGCGAAAGTGGTGGCGTTTAGTTAAATTGGGGGTTTGGTGAAAAATCCTGGCCAGGCAAATTCAGGCTAAATTCTGTAATCAATTTTATCATCATTAATACATCAAAGGGCTTCAAATGGATTCAACAGCCAGCTATGCCAGCTATAGGAGTTGGTGGGGTGGCAGAAGCTGATTGGCCATGCACAGTGGACCATGGCAAATTCACTGGCGCTTGAGCAGCCATCTCCTCAGGAACGGTCCTGATGGTAAAACCTTGGTTAAGCGGAGCAGTGGGAGCAGCACCTGACATGGTCAAGGGTGGGGAGGGAGAATCAATCCCCAATTAAAAAAGTTTGTAGAAACATTAGTTGGGATTACGCCAGAGGGAGGAGCTGTAGAAGCAAAATCAGTTGAAACTGCTGGGCACTTGCGTTTTGAATGGTCAAGTTTAAAGCTTAAGGTACATATGGAACAGCCATTTGTGACGCGCACCCATAAGGGATGATCAGGGGTGATCATGGCATTTGAAGTTATCACGAGGTGGGAATCACAATGAAATGGGCAGATTGTGGAAAATGCACAAAGCCCACTGAGATGACCAATGCCATTTGGAACCACAAATTGCGGCATGAGGTTGGTGCTGTAGGCAGCCAAGCCCTCTGTAAGCACATGGCGAAGGCACTTGGGGAGAGATGTTAGGGCAAGTATTGAAATTTCAATAGAAATTATGTTAAGCAGGCGCTACAAAGGCTTCAAAATTATCAGTTCTGTGGCTCTAGAGAAGATAGACACAGGTGCAACGAAGTTATTAGTTCCGTTGCTATAATTGATTCCAATCAGAAATACAGAATCTTGTATGAATAGACAAAAATTTAGCTACATGAGACAAAAATAGAGGTACTTTATTAGTTAGAAATGAGTGATATCATTAGGGGTAGAGATGGTGGTGCTTCATGAGGATTTTTGGGCTGCACCTGAGGTAAGAACTTTCTTATTATATGACTGATAATGCTTATTATTATTACAATACTTGTGATGGTCAGATCTGATAAAGTTCTTATTAGATGAAATTGTCCTTTTTGTAGAGGGCTTAGCCCCTTCATCTTGCTTAGCCTCATCCTTCAGAGGAGGCTGATAACTCCAAAGGGTCAATCATTGGTCTATCTGAGAATTGGATATCTCTGATGGCTTTTTTATAATCTTTTAAGACCAAGACGCTGAACCTTGGTCTTGATTATACTCAGTCATTGCAATTGTATCTCCAACAATGCCCCCCTCAAGATCTTGCCTAGGGGGCACATACTTATGAAGAGGCTACTATGAACTCTATTGATAACAATAACAGTATAAATAGCTGAGATGGAGTATTCAATGCCCCAACACTAATTTAATATGTTAAGGACCGGCCTATACCGTATCAAGTTTGTGAATCCGTCCTCCAGGCCTATGATGATAAAAGAGTAAAAGATCCCCAATCAGATATTCAGGTAATGTAGGTTGACTAGCATTGGTTCTTGTTCCCTCTTTTAAGGTTGTAGCATCAAGAGAACTTGAGGCTAAGATTGTGCTTGGATGATTTCATCAATAGTCTTCTCATAGCTAAATCAGCAGTATGTGGGGTTGCAGAATCAAGTATAGGTTGTACACTTGAAGGTAAAATAGGATCCCAACTGTAAAGAGCCTTAAACGGAGACATTCCAATTATTTGATGGTGGCTAACCCTATAGGCTAACATCGCACTAGGTAAATAGAGATTTCATCTACTAGGATCATTGGAGGCAATTTTTGAATAATGTCTACAAAGGTATCATTCGCTCATTTGACCGCACCATTAGTAGAAGGATTGTAAGGGGACATAATTGACTGATAGGTACCCATTAATTTGGTAAGCTCAGATACCACCTGAGAAATGAAGTTGGTCTCATTATCCAATAATGAAAATTTTGGGCTACCATGCCTGGTGAAATCTTGCTTAAAAAGGAAGGATGCAGTAGCCTTAGCAGTGATAGTGGAAACTGAGACAGCTTCAATCGATTTGGTAAAATGTTTGATAGCTAATATAATTTAATAATGTCCATAAGTAGTAGTAAGGAGAGGGCCTACCACATCAATACTCACAGTGGAAAAAGTTTCTGAAGGTCCCACAGTTTTGTATTGGTGAATCAGATTTCCACCATGCTGTTGTTGAAATGAGACAAGTCTCCAACACATCGTGTACAGATTCCAACATGTTATCTCAGTAATAATGATTTTCAACCACTGTAAGGTCTTAAAGATAGCTCCATGCCAAACAGTTTGGTGAGCCTACATAATCGTTTCAGTCCTTGCAGAAGGCCAAAAAGCAGCCATTTAGATCCCAACTTCTTATAAAAAGACCCTTCTTTATCTTGAGTATTCTCAGTTAAGAATCGTAGCTTCGTCATAACATCCTTAGATTCATGATACCAGAGTTCAGGTTTTCCAATCAAATTATAGAAATGATCTTCCTCAGCAATGAATAAAGGTAATATAGGTAATCAAGAAAATCCATCAACATTCTAGTGTATAGCTTCAGCATGATGTTGAATATTAAATTCATAATTCTGGAGCTTTAACGCCCATCTAGCTAAGCGACCATCAGGATCCTTCATCTGTTGTAACCATTTCAAGGAAACATGATCCGTGATGATAGTGAAATGTTTGCCATAGAGGTAAGGGCAAAAATGCTTGATGGCAGATAGGACTGCGAGGCATTCTCTCTCAGTAACGCTATAATTGCGTTCTGCCTTAAAAGGGTTTTACTATAGTATGCAATGGGATGATCAACTAGGTTGGTATCATGTTGAGCCAGAATGGCCCCTATAGCAATATTATTGGCATCAGTAAATAAGATAAAGGGTTTTGAAAATTCAGGATGGGCTAAAATTGGTGCACTAACTAAGGCTTGGCACAAAATATCAAAAGCTTGGAGTTGCGATTCTTCCCTTAAAGAAAGGGTTTTCCTTGTGCAATAAATAAACTAAAACTCCACAATCCAGCAAAATGTGGGATAAATTGTTAGTAATAACCGTCCCATCTATAAAAAAATTTGGATATTGTGCAAGCTTTTAGGAACAGGCATGTCCAAAACAAGCTTGTATCTTATTAAATAAGGGTAAAATCCCATCATGATTACCTTAATGGCCTAAGAATTCCATCTTAGTCTTGAAAAAGCACACTTGAATGGTTTTAGCTTAAGCGAAGCATGACGCATCTGACCAATTACTTCCTTTAAATGATACAAATACTCGTTAAAAGTGTGAGATAAAACTGTAACATCATCTAAGTATACCAAAACACAAGAGAGTTTTAAATCCCCAAATAAGCCATCCATGTCTCGTTGGAAAGTAGCAGGAGCATTACAAAGCCCCTGCAGCATACAAGTAGGCTCAAACAACCCCTCACTAGAGATTAAGGTGCATTTTTTTCAAGAGCCAGGTCAAACTGCCAATAGCTGCTCACAAGGTCCATAGCAAGAAGAATTGAGATCTAGTCAATAGTCCCAATGAATCATTAATGTGAGGTAGAAAATAATAAACCTTTTTGGGTAACACTATTGAGTTGACGATATTCCATAACCACTCTATGACCCCCATCCTTTTTCTGGATGAGTAGTAGAGAAGAAGCCCATTGACTCTTAGAAGGCGTTAATAGTCCCACATCTAGGAGTTGTTTCAAGTCCACTGAGACCTGAGCCTTCTCGAATTTAGATTTGCAATAAGGCCAAGCTCAAATAAGGGGAATATCCCCAGTTTTTACCTGATGCTGCACCTCTTTCATTAGCCCAAAATCTCTAGGACCTTTGGCAAATATATCTCCATACTCTTCAATCAATGCCTCAGCTTCATGCTGTTGTTCTGGAGTTAGTGAATCTCCAAATTTGACGTCAATTATAGCAATGATAGGGGGATCTTTCAACCCAAAATCATATAAATCCTAAATCCTGAGATGGATAAAATTTTACTCATAGGAGTAGGCCTCACATAAGCGATGGGGTTATTTTGATTCAATTGCATAATTTGAGAGGTATTATTAGCTAGTAAAACTAGAACAGTCCCATTATAAGCAGGATCAAGGATACTGGGGCAGATTAAAGCCTCCAAATGAGAGGCATTTCTTTTACCAGAGATCTCTGGTAAATGATCAGCGAGTACAAATACTTGTACTCCAGTATCAATTATGATTTGTGCTTTTGGAAGATTGGTAATCGGATTGTTAGAACATAAAGGCATCCCTTCAGAGGCACAAGCTGATGGAGGTGGAAGTATAGTCCTCAGTCCCAAAAATTAGGTACTCAAGATGAGAGATAGAAGTGGGATATTCCATTAAAAACGCGTCGCTTTAGTTTTCCTTTGCTATTGGGGACATCTTTCAATATTAAAGGTACTCAGTACCGATTAAAGAAAATTCTGTCCTTAAAATTAATTATTGCATCAAAACCAATGAGAAATTAGGTTACCAAGAACAAGTCATAGCAGTTGTTGTCTAGCACTACTGCAGGGCTGAAACAACCAACTTTCCAAATCGCATTGGAAGGGAAGAATAAGCTCCTATATATTTAATGTATGAAGGAGCAGCAGTTCTGTAGTCTTGAGAATGGTTTAAGTCCGGCGTCACTTTGATTTTTTTCATAAGTTTGGATGAGATAAATTTTATATGAGATCCCATATCGATGATGGCCAAAATCTTTCACCTTGTGCACTATGACTTTCACCCATGTCACATCATGCCAAACTGCAGAATTGAAAATACCAAGTGACTAAACTTTCAAATTGAACTAGAAGAAGAAACAGAAGTGAAAGAAGAAATAGTATCATTGTTGGATAATTCATCAGGGATATCAAGTTCACTAGGAGCATATGTCACATAACAGTCTTTAGGAGTGTTAAAAGATTTCTAGAGGGCACAGGAGGTAGGTCAGCACAGGGAGCCTCTTGCCCTATGCTGAGTCCTCTTTTTTGGCCCTTCTGCTTGTTTTTTCCAACATTGAGATTCCGTATGACTCACGAGACCACAATAGTTGCATGGCTTCTTCTTTGGTTTAGGTTTGGGTCTAGGCGGCATTGCATATATAAGGATGAGGGTTACCAGCAGATGTCAGGTGTACCACACCATTAGGAATCCCCATGAGTACTTCTTTGATGTCGAGAATATATATGAACCTTCTTTTAAGTGATTTTAAATGTAGTAGCAACTGAGTGCGAGAAGCAAATGTACTCATTACAGCTGATATGGCATCAACTAATGTATTAAGATTACAAGTAGCAAGAATCTTGGCATCATAATAGAATCTCTTAGCAAAATCTTGGATTGACTCTCCTCACTTAATTTTGGATGCTCATAAATGCTTGCTTTTAGTTAGATAGGATTTTATCACTCCTGAATTCCTTAATAAGGGCTGTCTTCACTTGAGCCCACGTATTGCAAACCTTAATGTGAAGAACCATGATTTCTTGAGTGAACCAGCTTAACAAAAGGTAATATGTTGTACTTTTTATATATCCGTCGCCCCATCTATTGCACTCTCATAGACAAACAGAAAATAATGTATACTACCTTAACCCAGCTCAAACATATCCTTAAAGGTAGGTTTGAATGGGTGAGTTCATTACTCAAGACATGTACACCTGATACTATGAATAAATCAGCTTTGGAGGGTTTAGACTCTGAGTTATGAGCTTGAGTGAGAATTCAGTCAACTTGTTGCCTTAAATGATTGAAGTCATCTTGTAAATTTTGAATCCAATGAGAAAAATGATCATTTGCAGGCGGTTGATTTAATCTATAAATTGCAGTTATCATCTCTTCCTACTTGTTCTCAAGTACTCCACATTTAGCAGTTAGCCATTCAATGGAAGAGTTTAACATTGCAAACTGGGCTTTGTGAATAGTTTGGTTAGCATTGCATAGACAATGAGATTTATTTACGCCATCCAATAAGTTGTTTAAAGTGTAATCTGGGTCAGCTAGAAGGCCTTATAAAGATAAGAAACAACCCTTGAACTATGGCTTGATTTGGGTTTCTAACGCCTGTACTCTTTATACTAGTAGATTTGAAGGTTTATAATTGTGCATTGGAAGCGATGAGCCAGGGGGACCAGGAGGTCCAGGGGGCCCTTGTGCACTGTCGCTACCTGCAGGCCCAGGTGGGCCTTGTTGACCTTCAGGGCCTTGAAGACCTCATACAACTGGTGGTCCTGGGGTTACTAAAGGAGAACTAGGTAGTTCTGGAGGTTCAGGAGGACCAGCAGGGCCGGGTTCAACTTCTCTGATAGTATCCACAATTCAGTCAAGTTGTTGAAGTAGCCCATCGAGCTCAACAAAGCGCTCCTCATGTTGAGCCCACAATTTTCCCAGTTGTTTTGCAATCTCATTTTCAAGGGTATTGGTTTAGTGGTGAATAGGATTAGTGACATCACTAACCTGTTGAGATACTTCTTGGTCGATGTAACCCACAACTTTATTATCAATTCTCACCAGATGGTTATGTAGATTGTTGATTTCTCTTCTCCATCAAGTATAGCTTCCTGGTTATCCCGACCAAAGCTAGAAGCCATCTCATTGAATGAGGATAGCTGAGAATAAATTGTTGTGCTTGGGTCAACTGGCGTTGGATTCTAAGATGCTGCAACCCCAAAATCTGGAGTGCGTGATTAATAGTGGGATCTAAGTACTTCCGGAGATACTTCTCAGTTCTTGCAAAACCAACTTCAGTATGTTGTAACAACGCTCTGTTGTATAAGTCCATCATATTAGCGGCACTTTAGATTCTCAGTCTCAATTAGGACAGGCAACAGGCTGGATAGCCCCCCTTATCAAGTCTTTGACCGTTTCTTCTACATATGCAGCTTGAATTTGATAATTACTTTGACCAGAGCCCTCAATGTCCAAATCCATAGAAGCTCAAAATTAAAGATTATTGATATTAGTGGAAGCATCTCCTACCTGTTGAAACTCATCGGGTATTATAATAGATTCCTCAGAAGAGGGGCTTTCTTTGCTAGACATATTGTCATGGAAACAGCAGAAGAAGTTTATACCGGCCTGCCAGTCAGGATGAGTAAGCACCCAAAAAGCAAGCCAGAATGCCAGAGGCATTGCCAACCAAATGACTTGATATGGAGCCAGGCATTGGGAAATGACAAATTGTTGGTGCAGCACAATAGTGAGTATGATCCTGACGACAAACCACACTGAACCCACTCCCAACCCAGGGGGTCTTGTTTCAGGGGGTGGGATCTCTGAGATAGTCTCGATGAGTTCTTTGGCATATGGGGCCATTTCAACTGGGGTGAAAAGGAGATGGATTATCTCTTGCAATTGGTGGACATAAGGCCACAAGATCCCCATGTATTGCTTCCAAAAGTTAGTGGTAATGGGGTTGTAGAGCCAAAAATATTGGACTCGCTGAATCCAATTGACAATGGAGGGGGCCATAGTGACCAAGAGTGCTGGTAGAGTCCATCTGGTATATGGACTGACGGGCCACCAGGGAAACACTATCAGGGATGCAGTCAGAAAAGATAATAAAAATTATTTGTGTTTTTGGCAAAATTTTATTAAAAGAAAATAAAAAAAATCTACCAACAATCTTCTCAGTGCTATGCAACTGATTAAATAGTGGTCAATTGGGGTAGTGACAAGCCAGGATCAGGACCCTCAATTTTAACCCAACCGGCGAATTGTTTGGGAATGGGCGGGTTTCTTTTGGAACTGACATTGCAAAATTTGGCGGTGGGACGAGTCACTGTCAGTTTGACCTCAAACGTCCAAACCAAGGCTTTGCTATGTTTCTGATGGTTGGCATGATGGCGTTTGGCCTGACAAGTGATAGGAATCCCCAAGGCCACCCCACATAAGGGGTGGGTACATTTGGTTGGGAACAGGTTGGGATGACCAACCTGCCCACACTCAGTCACTGGACCGTTCATTTGGTCAGTGGCATCACATTGGCTACAACGCCCAAAAATGCCAACAGGGGCTTCAAACCCTCATTGATGGCACCCGATGCTATAGCCTGATCATCAAGGATGATCTCTGATGACTTTGGTAGGAAGGTGCTTTGTTTGATCAGCATATTGATCAAATTGGAACTGTCAGTCATTCCAGCCAATTTAAATTCAACAATCTCAGGTCAGATTTTGCTAATTCCCTGTAGCAGTTCTGCCAAGGTGGGTGTGGGTACTGGAGGTGGGGTCCAAAGTGGAAGAGCTATTACCCATCACTCATCTACTATGTGAGAGAGATCGCCCTGAGTAACGAAAGGTACCACCATCCTCTTCAGTGTCTTCTTACTCAAAAATGGGAAGATGGCCCAATCAACAGCCAGGGGACGTTCCCCAGGACTTACACATATTCATCGTTGTAAAAGTATGTTTTCACCAGGTAGCCTTGAAAGTAGACCTGGCAGGGAACACCAGTATTGGAATTTTGATAGATATTATGATAAGAAGCTGCTATAAAGGCTATGAAGTTATTAGTTCTGTGGCTTTAACAAAGATAGTCACAAGTGCAACGAAGTTATTAGTTCCGTTGCTATAATTGAATCTAATCAGAAATACAGAATTCTGTATGAATAAACAAAAATTTAGCTACATGAGACAAAAATAGAGGTAATTTATTAGTTAGAAATGAGGGATATATTTAGGGGTAGATTTGGTAGTGCTTCATGAGGATTTTTGGGCTGTACCTGGGGTAAGATCTTTCCTATTAGATGACCAATATTGCTGATTATTATTTCTATAATTGTGATGGTCAGATCTAATAAGGTTCTTACTAGATGTGATCGACCTTCTTGTATGATGTTTTGCCCAATCAGATTGCTTAGCCTCATCCTTCAGAGGAGGCTGATAACTCCAAAGAGTTGATTGTTGGTCTATGTAAGAATTGTATATCTCTGATGGGGATTTTACAATTTCATTAGACCAAGATACTAAATCTTAATCTTGAGTAATTTGGTAATCGCAGTTGAATCCCCAACAGCAAGCCATCAAACTGGACTACAAGGATACCCTCATCTGGGTAAGTGAGTTTGTATGGTAGGGATAGAGGTATTTTTATATATTAAAATCAGCTGTGCTGCCTCCATTTCTTGGGTTGCAAGGGAAGCCAAAAGCAAAGTACCCCTGAAGTGGCAGAAATCTATAGATTTGGCAGGTTTTTAAACTGCCATGGCCATCTCTATGATGGCCTCGCTTGTGTAGGATAAAGAGGTTCCCATACTTGACCTGAAGGCTGAATGCAGGTTGCTCAAAAAGAGCACCTGAGGGCTTCTGATCACCATCTGGGAGTGTGCGAGATGGTAGCTAGGTCCCAAGGTGGGACTTATCAACTAGAAGTGTTCACGGGATAGCTGGGTCAGCTCATTGGCATTTTGGCATTAGCCAATAAACGCCAAAAGATGGTGCACGACGCCCTATGTGGGCAGCAAGCGTCAATCTAGTCAACATAGGCTTATAGTAGCATGGGCAAAAAGGTGGTTAAAAAACTTTTTTTAAAAATTATTAAATTCAGCCTAAAAACTTAATTAAATATGGGAGAGTGTCCCATATATGAGAAACTCATTACGATTATTCACCAACTATTGAATTGTATCTACTCCATAGGAGGCTGCTCCAGTTGAACCAAAGCCTCTTTAGTGCCTTCCAAAATGCAAAGTTTAATCACTTCAGCCCAACTACCCTCAGGAGAGTTAATTTGGGTACTGAAAGCTATCTTTAAAGCTTCTTCATCCTAAATTTACACCACATCCTACAGATAGTTGGTTTGCATCACCTGAAAGGTGCAACAGCTAAGGCTTACTCAAACCTTACACAAAAATGTTGTCAATTTCTATAATGCTGCCTCCTCCTTCATTTATGATATTTGAGAAGACATTATCAATAAACATTAGCTGATCAATGAGTCTCATAAAGTAACTTGTTATACTAGATAGTGAACTTTCAGGTTATTTTAAGGACCAGCTTAATCAGAATGTACAGCACCTCAGAACCACTTGAAGCCAACGCCTGAATCAGATAGAGGACCTCTTTTGGACACTTCATCAGCATACCAAGAGCTAGCTTCCTGCAATATTACCTCTGGGAGTGAAAGGCCTGAAGGGCTGAGGGGACCAAAAGTCCAGAAGGTCCCCAGAGTTCCCGTGGACCCCAAGGACATTTCTGGTCCCTTGGTGCCTACTCCTGGCAATCCTAACAACTCTTAGAAAAAGACGTTATAATGGCGCTCGTTAATTTATGTAATCAAATATAAAATGTACTTTATGGTTTTAAGTTCAGAGTAAACGGAGTCACTCTCAATCCTAGAGTCTCAATTGATGTCTTGTCAGACGGTATGGATAATTTCAGTGCATTAACCAAGATCACCAATAATCGCATCACACAGCTCAAACAAACCCCTTATAGGTTTGAAACTCACTTGAGTAACTTTGAGAGATAGTTGCTTCTATAATGACCAAAATTTAAGCTCTGAAAGAGTAAGTTGTCCTTAAAGTCTCAATTACCTTTCTATACCTAAATTGGGATGAGATTTAGGAGGATATGGAAGGATTAAGACAACTATTAGATTAATAGCTTCTCACAACTATGCAAAAACAAAATTACTAAGCCTACATAAGTTCCTTCCGTCAACACTCTTTCCTTTCCTAAGTGAAAAACTTTATCCCTATCTCAGAAAGTAATTCACCCCAGGACAGATAGAGTATTGCCTCTTTCTTATAGAAATATGAAATTTCGTTGGAGGAGGCCACTAATTGTTAAAAGTTGAAGTACATTAGATTGGTGTATCCCCCAGTAGGTTAGAGCTACCTAGTGCTAAAAAAGGTGGTAAAGCAGTTTTACTCCTGCCTGAATACTACTACCCAGGAAATTATGACTATCCATTTAAAAGAATCCATCCTTGAGAACAAGTTCACATTACCCTAATCCAGGTTTTGAAAGCAGTGAGACCTTATCCAATCAGAAGCAGGCGTTAACGACCATTCAAATTACAAAGGAAAAGTCTTGTGGAGTTTTCCAGATGCTTCTATGCCCAAGCACAACTCTTGGTAACCGCTAATTGTATTACATTGGATGATGCCATAATCATAATCATCTCAACATTAGATTTTTAGCCTGTGGTCCAAATGCATATGATTGGCCAGAAGAACAACTTCTACTGTATCCAGGAAATCAAAGAGCACTTAATGAAATTCCTGCATTTACCCTGCATCTTAAGTACTCTGTGCCCACCTTCTGGATGTCCTCAAGTCCACGTAGTCAAAAAACAGATGAACCCCAGACCTCAATGCTCCTATTGCAATGGATTCCATTTTTGCGCCAAAACATGCTGGAAAAGACTCACCAAGGAGGTGGGAAAAAGTTCTTTTTAGCATGAAAGATGAAGCGCTTCATCCTGAAATCCCAGTACTTCCCAAGAATGTTTAGCGACCCCAAATGAGTCTAATGTTGTTGTAACAGAAGAATATGGTTAGTACCCATCGATAATGAATAACCTGATACTGTTTACTATTCTTCTGATGGATTTCTTATGCTTTTCACTCTGCCTCCAAAGTTTAGGAGTTTAATTACACGCATTGATGTTTGAGTTTATAAGAATCCTGTCTACGCCATTGTTGAAAGTGTTTCCCCCATGAATTCTATTTTGTCTAAATTAATGAAGCATATCAAAGTAGCTCCCAACTTGTCTCACCACATGGAATATGACTTAGCAGGGCCACAATGCACTCATTCCATTGGACCTATTCCTCGCTGCCCTTTCACTTTAGCAAGCTTTCTGTGACTACTTCAGCTGTTGCGTTAGTCAATTTGAGTTATGACCTTCTCCTCAGAACCCAGTTCCCTATGGGACTATTCCGCCATCATGCACTAAGATGAAGGATTCTTATCCCTTTTAGAAAACATAGTACCATTGGTTTTTTAAGCCTCATGCGACGCCAAGATGGAGTTTAAAGCTTGTAATTTCCAGTTGGAGATCAAAGGACAAGTTGACAAGTTAAAATATCAAGTAAGGGGTTCTATAGTACAGATACCCCCCCTGTGGTAGATGGATAATAGGGAATGCAAATTTTTTTACCTAAGACGACTACTATACCATTAAAGTCTCAGTCTATTGTTGATATCTGGGTACATATTATTATTCCCTTGGGACAATTGTTTAAAATGAGGCATAGAAAACCTGTTCATCAAGGAGGTCCTGACTGTCCAGGAATTTTGGGTCCCGCCTATGCTGAATCCATATTATTGCTGAATAACCTCAATGATAAACTTTAGACAGTGAAACTAATATTAAACACTTATGTTCTCCTTCTTCCTGTAGAAGCCATTGATGACATTCATAACTTTGAAAGTATAAGGATAATTGGATTAGAAAGCCCTATCAGTAGCTCTAGTTGACACCTTTATTGCGCAAGAGCTTATCAGCAAATGACAAAATCAAGTTACTAAATTATTAAAAATATTCTAACCCTTCTCAATCTCTAATTACAATTTTAGAAAGATAAATGAACTTTTAATCATGTCAAGACTGGGAATGCTCAACCCATTTGATCCTGTCCCAACCAGAATAGTAAGGGTGAAAAGTCTTAGGTAGCTATCAAGCTCAAGCAGACACTTTAAGCTAGGCTATTGGTGCCTTCCTGTATCCTCTGGGCTTCATCTCCCATGTTAGTTCAAAAAAAGAATGGCAGCCACTTTGTAGTAATCTACTATTGAAGGCTTAACTCTATTACCAAAAAGTACAGTTACCCCTTCCCCGGATTGATGATTATTTCTTCTTGCTTGACAGGTCACATATATTCTACTATGTATCTCACTAGCGGAAACTAGAAAGTAGAGCTACACCTGAAGATCGATCCAAATATGCACTCATAGCCAATGAGGGGCAATTTGAGCCAACTAGGATGCCTCAGGGCCTTTGCAACGCACCCGCCAACTTTCCAATGTGCCATGGACGGGATTTTAGGGGAATTTGAGCTATCATGTGTCCTTGTATACCTCGATGATTTCGCTTTTTTCTTCCAAACTTTCAGAGGGCATGTGGAACATCTTCAGGAACTTTTTAATCGTTTTAGAAAGGCCTCAATAGATATCAAGTTTTTTAAGTGCTTTTTCTTTCAATATGAAATAAAATTCTCAGACATAAGGTTTCAAAGCATGGAATTAAGCCCATCCTTGGTAAAGTTGTTGACAAATTGAAGATGTTGCGTCCTTAGAGACTTTGGGTATTCAAGTATTCCTTTACATGGTGGGTTGATATCATTGATTCATTTCTCAGTTTTCCAACTTAACTTAACCTCTGGCCTATCTTCTACAAAACAATGTATTTTTGGGTGGCAGCCTAAACAGTAACAGGAGTTTAATGCATTGTGGACTTTTCTTTGTACTAAACCTATATTAGTTCATCCGCATTTTAGCTAGTCATTTTTTCTATTCATTGACATTGATGAAGTCACAGTAAGTGCAATCCTAGCTCAGCTCAATGAAGATCAGGTCAACCATTCAGTGGCTTACTTTTGAAAGACCCTAAGAAATGCTGAACAAAATTATAGCATTACTGAGCGCGAGTGCCTGGCTGTGTTATTGGCAGACAAGACTTACTGGCCTTACCTATACAGAACCAGTTTCTATGTTGTCACTGACCATTCCTCACTACAATGGCTGTAACAATGAAGGAACTGGATGCCCAGTTAGAAAGATTGGCACTATGGTTGCAAAAGTACAATTTTTACTATTGTCATTGCACAGGAGTGATTCATAAGAGTGCTGATAATCTCTCAAAAATGCCATTACTGACCGTCTTGGCCCCTAAAGAGACTGACTGTATGATCTAATTGGCTGTCCTGAGCAATGGGAGTTAGAAGCTCCTGAGACCTAAACCGAGCTATGGAAGATGACCTGAGACACTCAAATTAAAGTGGAATGCTGTACAAGAAAATCAACAAGAGATGGATCCCTTATAACCGCCCTTCTTCCCAAATCAATGTTATTCTATAATATCATATGACCATTGGACAAGGGGCAGTGTAAAGACTTATGAATGGCTTAAAAAGCGATGCTGTTGGATTTAGACAGTTGAGACCATCCATGAAGTGCTAGAGGCCAGTATAACTTGTTGATCCCCACGATCGAAATAGTCCTCAGTACCAACATTTAATTGCAGCTCTGTCAAAACCATTTAGTGTTTTCAGCATTGATGTGGTGGTCCCTCTGCCCACCGGGTTACATGGCTATAAATATATCCCATTAGATGTGGATCATCTGATTAAATGGGTTGAAGCAATTTTATTCACTGCCACCATAAATGCCACGGCCTTATTCCTTGTTTAATTTATTTTCACTCACCATGGATCCCATAGAATCTACTTTTTAAAAATGGACTGAATTTCACCTCCCCAGTAGTCCAAGAACTAACTTCACTTTTTGGGACTAACTAAATGTTTCACTGCCCCTACAACCTATCAACTAATGGGGCAGTAGAAAACGCTGGAACATCATTTCTATTTTTTGTAAGATGGCTGCCTCTGACCAAACGCACTGGAATCACTATATACAAAGCGCTTTGATTGCTTCCCAAATTAGCAACCATCAAGTAATCAAGGTGTCCCCCTTTAAAGCTCTATATAGGCGTACCCATCAACTGCAAGTATCATTAGCCCCTACTCAATATCTCCATGCTTAAGTAATTTTAATTGACTAGAGGGCCTTATCCAATGAAAAGTCTGGCTTAAGTCCTAGCCATACAGCGAATTGTCACCACCACAGAAAGGGAGAAATCCCAATTTGATGTTAACTGACCCTCCTTACCATTTTTAAATTAATTGACCTAGTTCTCTTTTACCACTATCAACCCAGAGGTCAATAGAATAAGCTTGATGTTCTTTAGCCTGGTCCCTACAAGGTTTTCATAAGGTGAACTCCAAACACTCTATTGCTGACGTCAATCAGGGGACAGTGGTAAAATGAGCACATGGCCAATTCCAATTTCCCTACACTCCTCCACCAGTATTTTGAGGCGCGTGTCTTAGACGTTTAACCGTCTTAAATTTGTTCTAGCTTCCAAATTAATATTAAATCTAGTTGGGGCTGGTGATTAACTTACCTGTTTTGACTTTCTTTTATGTAAGCAATGCAAGCCAACCAGGGGACAGAAAATAATGAGCTCAGTGGAGCTAAACTTTATAAAAAATTAAAACTTGAACGAACAGAAAGAGACAAATGTATCACTCAAACTGAATTGAGAAAAAAACAAAAAATGATCCAAACAGGTCAGAGGCGTTAAACCGCTATGTGTCCATGGTGGGTGGTGAGTAGGGATTGGGAGGCTCATCCTCCTCCTCCATGTCAGACAGTGTATGGAAAATAGTTGAGAGCATGGGCATGGGTGCATCCTCAAAATAGGGGTTGAGGTAGCAGAGTGGGTCTTGCAAATTGATTTTTGCTATGAAGAGGGTAGTGATATATTTGGAGAGGGCTTTCTCAGCCTCTAGGAGAACTTTGGGAAGGGTGGTGAAGGTGGCGATGTTGTTGCTGGTAATGCAGTTCTTTGTGGAAAATTTTGAAAAATCACAACTTTTTGTATTGCTTTGTTGGCAACTTGGTGGAATTGAAAAAATCTTTTTTATGTACTTTTTGCGTGGGGGAAGGACTGGGATGGGTAGCTCCTTGGCCAAGACTGTGTCAGACTTTGCTATGGCCTTTTGGAGGGGTGACAAATATGGGAGGCACAACCTCTTTGGTGAGTTTGTGGTCACTTTGGAACTCATTGGCATTGGGGTGTAGAGAATAGTGCTGAGTTGGAAATTGAGCTGCATATTCTGCGTTTAGTTACATTTTGAGGCCTGGGTGTCATGTACCAATGACATCATAGTGGGATCAACCCCAAAGATAAAGCTGGGCGCTTGGAGGCCCAAAAGGTGAAGCTACAGGGCCCAGACCTGAAGCACACCCTAGATCAGCGCTGGGTAAGGGCAAAATATGCCCATGTTGGTCCTAGTGGGGTGCCAAGTGCCCAGCCCCCTGACGGCAGCCCAAGCGTTAAAACGAACTATCTACCAAATTAGGGCGGATGGTTTGGTTCAGTTAGTTGAGGAACAGGGTTTTGAAACCTGTTCCACCTACAAAATAACGCGCTTGGGTCAAATCCAACTTCAGTTGATAACTCGAGTGAAGTTAGTTTTTAGCCTATTTTACTAACTTGGATGGAAGTATCACCTTATTGGTGAGTCACTGCTTGGGCCCACTGCGGCATAACCCCAATTTCCTCCTCTGAGCTTAAATAAATTTTCCCCGACCAACATTCCTTGTTGGTCAACTTCCCAAAATAAACCTTTACCCCATTTAGGTTATTTTTTTATGATATTCTGAACGCTCCTGAGCACAAACCTCTTCGAGGAGGTCTTACATTCCATTACAATTGCCATTGCAAGTACCATGCTGCTCTCCCCTCATGCACCGTTTGTCCGCCCAGGATCCCTCCAACCTGGGCCGCCTAACCCCGTCCTATATGTGCACCCGTCGCCCTTATCTGGGTTTTTATTTTAAAATTCACAATTTTATTTCTAAGCGGCTATTGCTTCAGCACCCTCTGCTGGGCTCTAATCACTATGGCACTAACGGCTAGTTCCCTGGCGTTGGCCTGGTGCACCGCGCACTGCCACTTTGGGAACAGGAGAGTTATAGACACTCTCCTTACACGGGGCCTCAACTGTATTGGGGATGGGATTTCCCAAATCATCAACTTCCTCCAAGTAATCTCAGGGATTTTGGTTAAAATTAGAAGGTTAATCAGCATACAGGTGGACTAGGTTGGGTGGCTGGGTGGGCTTTTTTAACTTACTGGGGTCCATGCTAACTCCTGATTAGTTGGAGTGGAAGTGGGGGTTTAAAATGTATGTTCTTTATTATCTGAATCAGTGGCAGTTGCATCTGCCACCTTAGGGGAGGGGAAGGAAGGATTGTTAACCATTGAAGAGAAATTTGGGATCAGAAATGGGAGCATAATGAGAGGAGTTGGACGTGTGGGTTAAGGCTCAGGCTATGGGGGGCATCGCTGCTTTGAGTGGTCCAGGTTGAAACAAATGGGTAAGATGGTGCACCCTTTATCTACTATGGCCCAGAAAGGGTGGTCAGGGGCAGAGGGGACAATGGTGCAAGGGGAATCAAAATGGCGATTTCAGTTGAGATTGGGCATATAATTGCAAAGGCGCAAGGGCCCAAGAGTTGGTTGGCTCCATTGGCAGCCCAAATTGTAGCATGGGGCTGGCGCCATATGCTGACAATTCAGCTATTAGTTCATTATACAAAGTATCAGGGGGAGGTGGATGGGTAGGCCTGCAAAATTTGACCACAAGAGTAGTGTCATCAGACAATTGGGTGCGAGTGGTTGGGATGGAGGGTTCCCCTGGAATACCAGGGGAATGTTGGATGCATTTGCAGCATTTGCCTCACAGGTGAAGCCAAGGTCAAAGTACCCCTTGTAGGGACAGAAGTTAATAAATCCTGCAGGCTGTATAAGCACCTTGGCTAATTCTATAATTTTTTGTTATTGTAAGAAAACAATTTTGCAATATTTAACCCAGAGGCTAAATTGCATCTTGCTTTAGGGGAAATATGGTCTATGAGGCACCGCTTGGGAGTGCAAGGTGGAGGGCGAGATCCCTGGGAGGATTGTATTGACCCAAGGCGTTGGAGGCTGGTCAATATATTTTGATACTGTTTTCCCACTGGGTGGAAGATTCTGGGGGGTTTTGCCACTGCCCTATTTTGGAGCAGCGGGTGGTAGGTCTGAGGACATTGGGGTTTTGCTGTGTGTTGATTTTTCAAAGTTGTTCATTTCTGCTTTAATTTCTAAATTCACTCAAAAGTGATAATAAGCGGAAAAACCAACAACCTGTTTTGACTTTATTGTCATTACAAATAATAGATTTTTATATTGTGTCTTTATTAATGTAGTTTGCTTTTTAATAAGAAAAGTAAGTTTTTAATTTTGCGCCTCAATAAATTCAGTTGAGCCATTTGATAGTTAACCTCAGTTCTGATTTCTGCTCCTCAATTACTATAGTGAGATATTTTGATAATTACTATTAATGATGATAGAACCCCAAAGTGTGCTCTACATTCAAATGGGCCAGGTATTTTAAATATTGTCCTTTTCCAGAGTATCAGAGAGTATCTTTACTAACAATCTATACTTTGATCTACCAGTGATTGATACTGAGGATATATGAAATAGTTTAGTTTAGTAAATTTAGGTTTTGTTGTTGATTTAGTGCCAATGATGGTTAATTTATAATGGCTGGCGAGCGATGCTGAGATTTCCCTTTATGTCTGTAGTCTGAATTCTTTTAGTTTTGACAATGATAATTATTAGGCGAGCATATGTCAGCTAGTTAAAGCCTTAGTAGAAATAGTTGAGTTATATTTGATTAAAGTATTTATTTAGTTGCTACTTTTTATTATCTTACATTGACTTTGATGCATAGTAGTAAAGTGTAGAATTTGAAGATCCCCAAGGTTAGATGCTGGATGAGTGCATCTAGATCTTTTGCACGCATATCTTCTTATTGATGAAGCAGTAAGACGCTGGATAATTATTGTTGCAATTTTTGATATGACTGGATGATAGCCTTAGACAGTCGGGCGGAAACCTCTGAACACAGTATCAGTTATGTATATTTGATTGCCTTGAGACGAGGCGATATTGGGATATAATGAGTCTTATTGAATATAATGAGTTTATTGGATCGCCTCTATATCAGGTGATAAGGCGATGTTGATGTTTGACAAATATGAAGTAAATCGCCTACAAATAAGGCGACAGCAGATTAAGAATAATAAGCCAAATTTGAGGAAAATTGGCGGAATAGAATAGCCCAAGCCATGAGAAGCAGTATTGCCTGAAGCTGCTGTATATAAGCGAGATGGGAGATTGAGAGATGTTAAGTTGTTTATAGTGAAGAGAGAATGGGACAGTGAAAGATCGCTGTATTAATAAAATAAATAAAAGAACTGTTGGGGCAATTGCTCCTCTTTTTAAATATATTTTTAAGTGCATCCAAAGGACTGACGATCTTCACATCATCCAT
>JAKSZP010014020.1:0-23205 GCA_022478985.1 Massospora cicadina | reverse complement strand
GTGAAGAATATGTCAGTTTAGGGGTGGTGTGAGCCACCCCATCCATGGTCAGGCCCACTTTGGTGGTGCTTAGATTTGCGCAGCCCCAGTGCGGTGGGGGCAGTACCCAGGTTTCATCTCACAAAGTTGCCTGCAGTGGGTTCCCTAACAATACACAAAAACTAAAGATCTTTAGAGTAAATTATCTGAGGCTCTAGGTATTTATCTCAATCTTAATTATCCTGATCATAAGGGGAGGATACCCCAGTAGTAGAACAATGACCTCTATCACTGCCTCCCCGAGTTCAATTCTTGTACAGAAACTTTGGGCAGGGGACAACTATGACTGTGTTGGCGTTGCACTAATGCCCCAAACCAAGATAGCGAATAGCAAAAGAGGTCTTGGAGTTCCTGGTCTATCACATGCCGTGCATGGATGTTTTCCAGGTTTTAGCCTCATTTCCCATTTTCTTCACTTCCCTTCATTGGTGCGGTATCATCCTCAGGTTGGCCCATCTTAAATAAAATTTAAAATTTAAGAATTTAAATTAATGATCCTGATCATGTCCTTGATCAAGATACTGCAATATATGCTCTGCGCTTCACTAGTCATATTGTTCATAATTGGGCCCATTAGAACCCCCACTCACCCAACTTCCATCACTCTTTTCCTTTTTTTCTTTTAAAAATCTTGTAGTCATTGCATCCAAGGTACAGTATGCTATTTACATTACTACTATACAACAGGAGCTGCTCATTGATACCTGCCTTTAATTTCTATATTTGGAGGCATGAACTGACAACCTACTGCATATCCCTTGATTGTTGCTTACTCATATGCCAAGCATGCTTGATGAAGCTCTTTATCAAGCACTTAAGACACAGCTTCTGGCGCCTGTTTCTTATAGATTATATAGACTTATTTGATGATTGCCTAATTCTTCACTGTTTTCCACCTCGCTACAGGGTATCTCACTTAGAGAATTCAGAAATTCCAGTTTCACTTTCTTTAGTCACGCTTTCTCAAACCTCTCTTATTGTCCCATAGAACTTGGTTTCATTTTGGATTAACTCTTATAAGCATTCAATCACAGATTGACTTCATCTGCATATATACATCAGTTGTTATACTAGTTTTCTCCCCCCCCAGAGGCGTCAAAGGTGGAATATACTTCACAAAACGAGGCGCCCAAATAATAAAAATAGAGTAGAAATTAGAGATATATAAATTAATATAGATTTTCCCCAATATTTTATATTAATTTTTTCTCCTTTCCTTTTTTCTTTTATTCATTCTATAAACTCTTAATATGCTCAAAAAATTACTTGGCCATTGTTAACATTCTTGATCATATAGGCATTAGTTGCCAATTTATAAGAATCCCAAATGGTCCTGACCATAATGGATCCAGCTTATTTTGGGGCCAAACCTGTGAATTTACAGTTAGTGACACGTTCTCCAATAAAAAATTCTTTAAAAATAGGACAAACCTTTTTCATTAGCTTTAATAGCTGAATCATTTGTCAAATTGTTATATCATAAGCTTGAGACTTAAGATTGATTATGATGTTTGCTAGCGGATATAAGTATATCTCCACATTCATCCCTGGCGTTGGCTCCATCGTTGAATATGGGTTGATAGTGACGCTGCCCATCATCCATATAATAACCTAATTGGCTTTTTTCTGTTGATGAATGAAATCTGATATTGTATGCTAAAGTTAAAGTGCTCAGATAAGATGTCCATGAAGATTCTTTACCTGAGACCTATTTCATCAGAATAGCAGCCAGTGTACTATTCACTTGTTCAGTGACTTCATTTGTTTCAAGCTATCAAGGAACAAATACCAATCCTTTAACTCCTATCAGCTCAATCGTTTAAAACACAAATGATTTGAAAGATGTCCTGTTGTCATAAGATATTTTTGAGGATAACGAAGTCAGTAAAACAATTTTTTTAGGATGAACTTCACTTTATTCATGGCGTCTACTCAGCTCATTGCTCTCATTAGGACCCACCTTTTAAAATAATCAATGGCGACAATAGTGTAGCGTACTCCTCCATACTTACGCTCAGAGGACCCATTACATCTATAGAAAACGTGTGCCACATGAAACCAAATCACACTAATCAATATCCTGTCACATTCTTGTGCAGTTTGTGAAGTTGCCACTCCAAGCAACAGAATATGAAAACAGCAACGTCACAATTTAATAAATTTAATCATGTTATTAAAAACATGTTCCAATGGCTTATTTGGCCCACCATGGCCAACATTCTTGTGTGCATCCTGGATAATCTCTGTTCACTCAGGGCTTTGAAAAAGAGCTTTTTACCAACAATTATTTTTAAAAAAGTAACTATTTACAATTTTTTCTCCATGGCCTTCTTCAAAGCGATTTGTATCTCTGCTAACTCATCCTTTTTAGTTCCCTAATATCATCCAGTCAAAAAGGTCATCAACCCAATCTAGGACAGCAAGAACTGCTGTTAACTTGGACAAGCCGTCAGCATTTTGATTCTTGTCTCCAGCGCAATGTTTAATCTCAAAAGCATAGGCCTGCTATTTTAAGTCCCACCAAGCCAATATACCCTCAGGTTTTTTAAACTTTGTAACCACCAGAGAGAGATGTGATCAGTAACATGCTTGAGATTCATCCCATACATATAGATGCAAAATTTCTTGCAGGCATAAATGACTGCATAGAACTCACGCTCAATGACAGTATAATTATTTCTCAGCCCTCAGTAAATTGTGGCTAACATAAGCCCATGGACGTTCTTCTCCATTTTTATCCACCTGGCTGAGTATGGCCCCTATTGCTCTAAGCAATGCATCTGACTGAGCTTTAAAAGGTCCTTTGTTATGGATACTTGTGGATAGGTCTCATTGTCAGATACTTCCATACTTCATTAAAGGCATTCTGAGCTTTTTTTCAAATAGAACCTTTATTAATATCCTTCAGAAGGTGAAATAAAAATCAGAATTTTACAAAATTGATTATTAATTGGTGATAGTAGCCAACTATACTAAAAAACTCATCATTGAGAACACTTTTGGGAATCAACATCATATCTATGGCCTTCACCTTTTGTTCCTGGGTTTTAATCCATCCATGTTTATAATAAACCCTAAGTATTCCAACACCTTCTTGATAAAAAGGGCATTTTCACAACTTAATCCTCAGATTCTCCAAATCCAGCCTCTTAAATACTTCCTCTAAATAATGTAGATGGTCCATAAATGTCCTACTGAACACATTAAATTTTCCAAATAAACCAAGACACAGGATAACTTGAGGGATGACAAAGTTATATCCGTTGTTCACTGAAAAATTGCAGGTGCATTGCATAAGCCTTAAGGCATCCTCATAGGCTGATATAGATCCTGTTCCGTTAATATAGCAGCCTTTTGGTCTTCTATTGTTATATCTATCTGCCAATACTTAGATATTAAGTCCATTGGAAAGAAGAATTTAGCCCTCTAGTTGATCCAATGCATCATCAATCCTCAGTATGGGATATAGATCATTCATCATAATTTTGTTTAATGACGGTAATTAATCAAAACTCTATTTGACCCATCCTTCTTCTTGACCATTTGGATCAGGCTTACACGTGAACTGGACAAAGGCACAAGCGTTCCATGCTCTAGCAATTTTTAATTTCATCAGCAACCACTGCATTGGCTGCCTGAGGTCCCCAAATTGGTCTTATTCCTTTTGATTTAGCTTCTCCAGTCTTGACCTGATGTAACATGTTCTTTTCACATCCTAAATTGTGGACATCCTGTGCAAATATAATTTTGATACTTTTCAATTAAAGCCAAAGCTTCATCCTTTTGGTCTTATGTCATACCTTTAAACCAATATCTTTAGACTATTGAATGAATACTACTGGAAGCTTTTCCATGTACACCTATTTCATCAAAATTTTAAATTTGTGGAAGGAACAAATCTGTTATACTGGATTTAGTTGAGAAAATGCAACTACTAGATGACGCTTGACTCCCATAGGGTGTTCCCTAGATTATTTAATAGGATACAAATCTCCTTGTGACTGTGGATAAAATCTTTGGAGCTAATTAAAGTTTAATTCTAGATCTCTGCCAAGGAGCTTTGATCTCCATTTATAGTGTTCTAGATTTCTAATTTTAGCCCAGTATACACTGCTTTCTGCATCCTTAAAATAGTTGCATCCTCCTTTGCTCAAGTTGGAATTCCACTATTTTAATGTATGTAGTTTGGTAACTTATAGAACTTCTTGCCAACTAATTAATATCAACATGTTTGATTAGATCTTTACATATTAAGCTTATAAATTTGTTTCTCTTAATGAAGGGGTGCTTTTCCCTCCCATTAGTATAAAAATACCAACGTCTGACCCAGAATTGACAGATTATTTTCCCTGAAATTACACTTTACCTTATGATTACTCATTAAATCAGTGACAATAATAGTGTCTTGGCTCTTGTTAGCTAGAACAATTGCTTGTTATAAAATAACATAGGTTATAGACCATATAGCAAAGCATTATATGCCTGCAAGAAGTAATTGAATCAGTATCAGATGTCTCATACTGCTTATTAAGTGCCAAATCCAGCTTTTATTCACTCATTTGATCAATAGAATAGAAATTATTGATTGGCGCTCTAGTGTCAATAAAACTATTACTAGTACTTTGTTTGCTAAAATATTTGTATATGTACGCTTGAAAAAGTAAAAAATACATAGATTTACTGCATATATAACAGATTTGTTAGCTGAGTTGAGAGTGTAAATAAACTGTGAAGGTATATTGCAATTGATTCTAATGGTACCAATTGAAATCAATACAATAACATCTTCTAATCTAGCATTTAATAATTCAGCACATCCTCCTGCTGTTTAAGCTTTATCTGCGAGGTGTTAAACATACGGGCGCCACTTTTTCACGATTTTGATAGTGTTCTCCTTAGTTTTAAGCTTGTTATCACATTAACAACTTAGTATGCCACTTGATGTAAGAAATCTAACTTAGCTCATCGCAAATAACTACAATTTGTCCAAATTCTTCACTTAATTGTCAATAATAACTTGGTTGTATGCAGTTCTAGAGTGTTCTGCATCTAGAAAGCCTGTTCTTCTCCCTTCATCTCAAGTGTCTCCTTCTTTTTCTTTGGTTGCACCAAGTTAGCCTGGCCATTCAGTAACATTTTGTCCAAAGTTATTTTCAAAGTGTAAAGGCTGTTTACATTTGCTAAAGGGAAATTTTGGCTTAGTAGCTGTTCTTAATCCATCAAATGGTTTTTTTCAATTTCCTTAATTGCCATTCTCTCTGGGTTTATCCAGAAATTGGCCCAAACTCTTTTTATTAGTCATTTGAGTATTTAGTTTATATTTTGATATGGCGCGTCAAATTTGCTGAAAACACCTTCAGTTAATCTTAATTTGTAAAATGGCATTTTTGTTGTTGAAAGCTGAAGCCATCATTTGGTGGAGATTTCTATAAATTTGTAAACAATCTGCATGGTGATTCGAGTGTCAAAATTACCAATTATATTAGTTACAGTAAGAATCTAAGCTTCTTGATAGAAATGATAAGCAAATGTGCTCATCATTTCACCTTCTTTGATTTAATGTCCAAAAATGCTTGTTTTTGGCCAGCTATACGCACCAGACTCCTAAACTCTTTCATTATAGCCTTCACTTCCTTATAGCTCCATCTTTTCCCTATAAAAAGATGGTAAAACAAATTCTGGCATTTAGTATCAAGACATTTAATGATAGTAACAGCTTATTGATGATTGCTATAACCTTACATAGTCATTTCAAATTAAAGAAAAGAAGGCAGGAACGTTATTTTTAATGAAAAATGGGTAGTTTGGTCTGCTTTTAAAATCTTCAACGATACTTGGGGATATGCTCCAAGTTGTAAGTGGACTGATGATTTAGTAGCTTTAGGGGTCATTTCTGAAAGGGCTGCAATAGTTTGTGAAATCTCTTTAATAATTAGAGCTGTTTTTGGCGTTACTTTCAGCTTCAGTAGCTGTTGATTCTTCTTTGAGCAATATATCCTCATGGTACAACTAACAGGTACATCTACACCTATAGTCTTTCAGATCATCTAACCATTTGAGGACTTTCTCCTCCAAGCTCTTGCATTTCCAGTTGTTTTTCCAGACTTGATAATTCCTCTTCTTCTCAATTTTTATAGTTGTTCTCAATGTTACACTTCCATTTAAATTGATAAATCTCTCTTCTGTATGTTTTTAAATGTTTTTATAATTTGATGTTTTCATACCTAAACATCTTATCATCCAACTTGATCAGCATTCTTTAGCAAAATACAACTTAGGTCAGGTCACTGATTCCAAAGCATCTTGTAAATTCTTTCCACTTTGTTGCAAATTTTATCATTTTCTCCTTTCAAGTTTTCCTTGAGTTTTAAAATTGCCTTTAAATATTATCAACAGTAATCTTAATTTCTAATCTTTTATTAACCAAATTGAGGATAATGGTGAGTCTCAGTATCAGAGGATACCATCGGTTCAGAGGCAGTTTGGGCTCATATTAATTGAGAGTTATTATCTTCAGCTACTCAACAATATTTATCCACATTATGCTTCCATGGTTTATATAATCCAATATGGTTGAATAATTTCCTTGACAATACTCCAGAGTTTAGTACTTAACTTAGTCAAAAAGTTCTTAATTTGGTTGTTTGAATGTTGTGCACATTGAGATGTGGAATCCAAACCTAAGCGAATTTGATGATATCTAGCGTTCAACTTCCTCATCAAATTTTGCCGCTAGGCACTACTATTCTAAGTATATGCAACCAGATTGATAATTACTGCCTGCTAACTTTCCTGGATCATTCTCATATTCCTATTCATAAAAGAAAATACTTAATGACTTAGTCTCTGATATTGCCAATGGTTTTAAAAATCCTGTGAGAGTAGATGTTTTTATTCAAAAGTTGCTCAAAGTGCCATATTCGCTCCTCTTGATTGGTGGTATGGCGGGAAATCCCACTGCTCTAGTCAAAATTAATGATAGGTCGAATTTGGACTCTTACATCAATTTTTGCTCACTTTGACCAAATTGTTTCTGATTTACTACAAGGTTAACTAATAGGTAGTTAACTTCCATCTTTTTTACTTTAATATTGATAGGTGAATAAACTTGGGATCCACTAATATCAGAATTTAAGGGATAATTGTAACCTGTCTGGAAGCCTGAAATCCCTCCTCCTGATTAATTGTAAGCTCCATATTAACGTAGTAAATTCAGGGTTCTGGTTTATGACAAAAATTTTACTCCCCTATAGTGAGCATCAAATACAAAAACCTTAGGGTTTCTACAGGTGCTTTGTTCATTAGCTGGTGATTATATAATATTATGTAGACTGCTAGTGTATAATAACAACTAGCTCAATGAGCTCTTGAACTTGAGTGACTTTGCCCTCACTCTGGTAAATTCTGATAAATCAGTGATTTTGACCTCACTTGGGGTGAATCCAACAGAAGAGTAATTTTGACTTCAATTGGGGTAAATGACACTTAAAAAATAGTAACTACTCAACATCTTCAACCTGAAGTAGACATAATAATCAGATAAGAATTATAAAGCATTTGTGATCCTATGATAAAGTCTTTTAATGAGATTAGGGATAATATATTATCTAAGGTATCAGAAGACTATGAAATATCAATTTTGGTAATCACAATTTATCTCAACAAGACAAGCTGACAAAAACATGTATTGGTTACAAATCTGGAATAATCCTAGCTTATTTCAATAGAGAATAGCGTAGATAAATGCCATTCTAATCAGGTATCAAATTGGCTTTTAATCTGATTAATTCAAAATGAGTAATTGCACATTTCACAAGCTAACTTACTGATTATCATGTTGTAGCATCAATCCCTGGCTAAAATATACTTGTAACTAACATCATATTTGCATCCTTTATAATTACATTTAATTATATAATTGGCATTATCACTGAACAACCAAAAGTAATTTAAAAATACTTTTAAATTTAAAGTGTGAACTAAATTCTAAATGAACCAAATAAGAATATAAAAGAAACCCAAATCGATCAAGCTGATAATGTGTGTTGTAAAGGATTCACACAACTATTGGTACTTCTTTTTAAGAGAAGATAGGGGCTTTAAGCCAACTTTGAAGACATTAGTTTGGATATAGGGGACAGCACTGTCCACTGTATTATACTAAAAAGGAATCTCCAGATAATAACATTGTCTCATGGGCATGGTTACCAAGGGTCCTTCTGACACCATAAAGATTAATTTGAAGAACCTATTGAGACTATGGCGCTTAGTCCAAAAAACTGAATCAACCCTGATGATTTATTTTATAATAATTCTATGAATTTCTTTACCAAATTACACCGGATACTTGTTAATAGTGTATATACTATGCCCCACAGCCTCCAATACAGGAATATAGTGAAGCCCAATACCAATTGGAGCTTAAATCCCAAACATTTTTAACTGTTCAATTTATGAACAAAAGAGGCTTCATCCTTTTTATTATCTAAAAAGTGTAAGAGCACTCTCAACTTCCCTGATAAGATTTAGGGTCTATTGCCATTCCGCTATGCTTTAAATGCAGCTTTACTATGGCCACCAGCTATTAATCCCTTGTAGGAATGGGTAATGACTTAACCATACCTGAGGGTCTATATAGTAAACTCCTTCAACCCTTTATCAATCTAAACATACCCTATTACCGCCTCTGCTGCTATTATAAACAGGGGGAAATCAAGGTGATTTATAAAAACCTACTCCTAACCAATTTAAATTGAAAAGACATCAAATAAATGCTTTATGTGCTGCCAGTTGCTAATGTTGTAAATATGACAATGGTCAGTAAGAATAATTGGCCTTATGGCCTAAGCTTCTCATTAGCCAATTATGACCCACTATTTTAGAACTAGTGGGGCCAAACCCAAAAAGGAGGACATCAATGCATCTTTATTTGCTTTGATTCAAACAAAGGGATATAATTAGTAAAAATTACAAAGTATGGTACATTGGATAATAGCTAAAACGCCATATTAGATGGGGAAGGGGCTTGGGGGATCTCCACCAGCATAAAATGGAGGACATACGAGAGGTCATACATAAGTGGATTGGGGCATCATTAGCATTGGATTGAGGTTGTCAAGATGAGGATATTCCTTACTATTGAGGCCAGTAGTATGCATAGCCTCAAGTTACTGAGAAAGTTGAAATCCTGCGCGCTTAATTAGCTCAGGTACACAAAAAAAGCTTTTAATTTGTTGGCTGGTTTGGGGATAATTTAGATTATAAAAATGAGAGGCTTGCAGCATCAATTTATGCGCAGCCTGCAGTGAATGTAATATCCTCATCAGTTTCTAGGCTTCATAAGAGAAGTTGGGTGGGAAGTTCAGACAAGGAATTCTAATGACAAGCAGCTCCATGGATAGGTGAAGGGCTTGGGTCTAACTTATACTCATTTTTATGCTCAAATGTTTGGTCAAGTAGGTAAAATGTTGCAATTTGGTCTGAATAACTATTTAATTTTTATTTATGTTTTTAATTAATCTTTATTTTATAATTAAAAGAAGGGTTTAATTCCTCAGGCCTTGACGCTGACGTTGATCTGTAGAATTGTTTTACTATTGAATAACTTGCCTCCACGCCTATTCTCTTTTATTTAATTCCTAATTTATAAAATTAAATTTTTGTTGGATTTCTTTCCCTAGCCTCTAATTAGGATATATAGTAAGTTATGATTCTTTTCCACACCACTGGAAATATATCTAATCACTTATGATTGATTTACCTTAACTTTGTGGCCATGGTAATTATATTCTTTTTTATTTATTACTATATCCATCCCTTGCCCCCAAGCTGGCGTAAAACACTAGTTAAAATTTTATTATCCCTGTTATCTAGGTCATTGGTTCCTACCATTTTCAGAATATGTATGCACTGCCCAATATTCTTGAGTAAATTTTATGTAAAAAAAGAGTAGCAATATGAAGAATCCTTTTCATCCAGCTTGTATAATCTGCTGGAAATAAAATATCATATGAAATTTTTTTTGTCTTTTTTTATTTCAAAGCTACTGTCTTCATACAATTCCCTTAATTTTACTAAATTATCTGTACCTGTGCAGTTTTAACTTGAGCCCAAGCACCAATTACAACGTCTCCTATACTTAAAAGAAATTTCTGCCATCCTTTGCAATCAGACTCATTGCAAGGTGTCATAATCTGTTAGTTGACTTGAAAATAAACCCTTCACCAAACCTTCAATTTGATCTGATTATCCCTACAAACGTCTTAAAAATTATCCCAATTAACCGTACATAAAATCAACTATAATATCAAGAGATAGTCTTGTGATTAACTTCTAAGTCAGCTCTAAAAATCTTATGGACTAATTATAACTATATGATTGCCTCACAAATTTTGTAATTAGCTTTTCACCCTATGTCAAATTTTGTATAACAATCTTTATAATAAGTATGATAGCACTTACACGTGGAAAGCCCAAATGGGAGTACTTGGTTCTATTGAGAGGCCTGCTGACGTCTAAATTAGGGGTATGTCATTTACTTTAAATTGATGCAAAATTTCCAGAAGTCATGTTTTGTTAGCTGTATAATAAAACTTTTAATTTACTGACCTTAGAACAATTTTGCACATTCAAGTTGCAATTTTTATAACTGAAAAATTCCAGATTTTAAGAGTATTTTGCCACTAATAATATTAGTAAAAGATGGGCGTTTAGCCGAGTGGGTAAAACTGCTTCCACCCCTAGTGCAGGTTCCGAGTTTAAAACTTGCACTGGCTAGAAAACTTCTCAGTGTGGTATATTTGTCCCAAGGTTGACCCACCTTGGATAAAAATAATAAAAAATATTAGTAAAAGATCATGGTTGCATCAGTTCAAGGGTTGAACTAAGGTGGAAAATAATACCTGGTTTAAACTGTGTGCAGAACTATGGCCAGGAGATGCCTTAGAGGTAAAAATACCAGCGCCTATCCAAGTATTATGATTATCAATAAATATCTTTGAAATAAAATATATTTTCATAGTTCTCTTTTACCTGAACTTTATCATAGTCTGTTTCTTAAAGAGTGATGAAAAGCTGTTTAGTCAGAAATCACCAACTTTTACCTTTGCCTTCATTGGTAAAGGTTTTAGAATTTGAAGGTAAAAATTAGACTTAAATTGATCAGAAGAGTCGCATTATTTTATATAAGCCTAGGAGCTTTTGAATTATTTAATATACCATAAGACACTGGATAAAATCAAGGATCTTTCAGCTGAACCTCTTTCCAATTACAAATGCAAGAAAATTTTTAATCAAGTGATCCTCAGATTTAATAAAAGGTACAAAAAACTATTCCCAGGCCCATGTACTAGGAGGAGGGATTATAATGCTCTAAAAGGAGAGAATGATGTAAGTCTGGATACTTAGTCTCTCTTTCTATACCGTGAAAAGTTCCCCCACAGGCGCAAGAGAGGACTTAAGGTACCATAATAACCCTTTTCACAGTTGAGAAAACTTTGGTCATGGTATTAATGAGCAGTGGGTCACTGCTCTGGCCCCTAAATATCCTCCCTCTGTACCCCCTTCTCAGTCTTCATATCAGGATTGTTTAAAGAGGTCTTTAGGGATGTAGCACAGATTAGTAAAAACATCAGGGCCCAAGACTCATTCTACCCCCAATATGATAACCACAATCCTCTTGGAAGTACTATTTGTCCCAAAGCTCAAAAACCATTACTGATTCAGAGAAGTCAGATTGGATTACCCAGTACGAAGTTACAGATCACAGATCACCCAACTGAGTTAAAGGATCTATTCTGTGAGTTATGAGCATTAATCAATTGTAAAATTGAATCCCCATAAAGTCAACTATGTAGACTAATTAATATGGGCAAGTCTGAATATTTTTATATATAACCATAACTTTGACATTGTTCTAAGGCTATGTAATCAAATCCTTTATGAGTAAGTAGAAAAAATTATAAAGAAAACCCTAAAAACCGTACTGCTTTTTTCCAAATTAACCAATGAAATTGATGACAAGAAGGCCCAGCCAATGTCAATTTTATGCCACCCTCTGACTCCCTTCTTCCTCCCACTATAAAGACAAAATCTCATCTTAGGGTATGTTGTTGGTTCATTATTTTTAATTTGAGCCTTTATTTAGATAAAAATCCTTAGTTCCCAATTGTTGTCCACAGACTCCGCACAAAAATCCCAATTTAACAACTATTTTCCTATCAATCTAGCAAAGCATGCTGTCATCCATGTTCTGGATCCAATGATCATTGAGTAGACACTCTGATCCATCAATCTAGAAGCTCACTGCGCCCTATTGGAAGCCATTAAGAATTATGCTTTTAAATATACTTTCTAATCTGCTGCTCATGAAGGAAATCCAACACCAAGATCTACCCCGCTAATCCACCACTGACTTGGCGTAATCTAGCCAACAAGGGCCTCCTAGCATGGCGATTTTGGCATACTGTTTGTGAGTGAAGAACACCTCTCAGGCCAACTCAAAAAAAGGTTCATGCCTTTGGTAGTCCAGAGCACCCATCTTGAGGCATTTATCCCCCAATTTATTAAAAAAGCGATCTAATGCCCTGAAAACTTTACTGTCCCCATATGGCAGTTTGATCAACAACTTTAACTGAAGAATGATTACTAAGCAAAATCAATTCTATAGTAAAATTTATCTGATTCTATTTTGCACATTTATTGATTTAAAATGAGTCAATATCCCAAGATGAATTTGGTGACTATCATTGGTATGGTGGCAAATCTTAGTATCTTGGGACAGTTACCAAAAGCCAGAAATTTCCAATCCAGGAGGAGAGGTCGTCCTTCACGCTTCCCCACCCTTGGGTTTGCCCCATCAAGATCCTTGGTTTTATAGTTGCAGCCAAATGGTTTGTCATGGACTTTTGGTACATTATAGATTTTTTATCTTTCACAGGAATCTAAAAGTCCTTCTTGAAAACCATTAGGACATCTGTGCCACTAAATTATAACCTTCCATTAGTTTCAACACATTTAGACTGGAAAAACAGTATACTTTAGTAAGCTAAATTTATGACAAGCATATCTATAGGTTATCTGCTTTTTGGATGATTGATAATTCAATCAAAAGACCTTGCAGTAAGTGCACTTATGGTACACTGAGTAAGTTTTAAATACTTAATTTTACTTATTGGGGCCAAAGGATAACTGCCTATGACCAGAAACTAGAGTTCTCACTTTATATAAGTTAGGTAAAATAAATCATTAAAGGACCTGAGATCATATATATTGAGTTTTAGAGTATACTATGTAAAAAGGAGTATTTATAGTTACATCTAATAGTAAAAACTGATTTTGGAATTGGGTGGAATTAAATAAAAAAATTTGTACAGATATTATTTTAGTATATCTGCTAATATTGAGGAATCTTAATGTATCATATGCTAGGTTCTGTGGAGCCCAGATGGTGGCTATCATTCAAAGTGTACATAAGCTAAAGATCTAACAAATGGTCTTTGGTCATATAAAATGACATAATGTATGATCAGAGTATTGATTTTATATGTTATCTGATCAAATTATTGCCTATAAATCTTTACTTAATATAAACTAATTTTCTTTAGGCAGGATGATACCTTTTGTCAAACTAAAGTAGGTAGACCATTGTTAATGATGTATATAAAATATTCTACAAATTTTGATAGTCATTAGAAGGCTTTGATGGTATAACCCCTAAGGAACTTTGTTTAGAGATTCTTTAGGATAATCATCTCCTCAATATTCTTCTCAATAGGGAAAATATCTAGATACACAATTATAGACTAATAAGAGGTTGATTGAGCAAGTTATTTATCTATGATAAGCCATATAGTAAAGTCTTATTGATCAGAAAGTAATATAAAAACAATGTTAGAAAATAGTAAAGAGAACTATACATCATAATTATTCTAATAAAGTATTTTTTAAAATTAAACATATTTTTTAAAAATCCAGATTTATAATTTTATAACTTGAAAATAATATTGCAAAGCACAGGAATCTTGGTTTTAAGCTAGTATGGGATGCTTTAAATTTAAAAATATTTGTGATTTTTGAAATGCTAATGTTTTAGTGCTAAATGATTTTGAACTGAGAAAAGGTACATTATGGTACTATCTTTTGTTTTGTCTACCTAGTAATAACCTAAGTTAATAACTCTTTAGAATCTAAATTTTAAAACAACTATATACGCTTGTTTTTGTAAAACCAAAAATGAAATTATTATAAAATCAAATTTAACATTATATAGCTAGTGTGTTTGGAAATGGACTATAAATAAAAATATTTTTTTAAAATTTGCTTTCCTTAAATAAAAATAATAAAAAGTTAAGAGATATTTAGTAAATAAATATAAAGTAAAAACCCAAAAATTAAACAAAAAGTCACACTAAAAAATAAAAAATATTTTCTTCGCCATATAATTACTTTGATAAAAAATTATACAAATATTACTGCAAGAAAACAAGGTGTGTGCACTTACATACAATCATACATACAATCTAAATTTGTTTATATTATATATTATGTATTATAGGTTTAAAAATGTGTAGTTATATTATATTATATATAATATATATAGATATGTTGTATACATACTTTATATACTAAATTATATATAGTTTCATATATAGTATATAATATTGTATGTATAGTAGATTACTTATATTTTCATAATTTAATTATATGTATGATTGTATGTAAGGATGCATGCTATGCTTTTATTGCTGTTGTACATGAATAAAAAATTAAAATAAATTTGACAAAGAAATTATTTTTAAATCTTTAAGACAAATTTGTTTTTAATTTTTATTTGTTTATTTTTTATTTCTTTTTATCATTTTCTCTCTTTAATTAAAAGCTTTTAAAAAATTAACGTTTTATATTTACTTTTTAGTCATACTTTAATTAAATTATTATTATAAATTGCATAAGTTAATTAATAGTTAATTTGGTTATCAAAAATAACATTAAATTGAAGTTTCTCATTGGTTATAAAATATTAAATAAATCTTTATTCAAAGTTTTACTGCACAGAGTATTCAAACAGTGAGGTTTTTGATTATTGAAATACAATTGTAAATTAACAAAACTTTTTTCTTGTTGCTTATATACATCTAGAATATACATTTAACATAAATAATGTTATTTTTTATTTGAAGTTTACTAATATTTCATTTACTTTATAATATATCACAATTTTTGTCAAATGTTTTATGATTTTAAAAAAGATTTCAATCAATCCTTATCTAATGATGCATCATTATTCTAGGTTTTCTTCCAGTTAATTTTGAGTTGTTTAATTCCTTAATCCTAAGTCCATTGAGAGATCTAACTTGGCTAAATCTGACGTGTGCTTGACCTTCAGCAAAGATCTTTGGACCCAGATAAATAACTATGTAGTCCACAGTGCTGCCTCACATTTTATAAATGGGGTGATGCCCACAATAAAATTAATGGCAACATTTGGCATTTAGCAGTTCTGTAGCCGTACATGCCTGGAAACTGAATTGCTTTTTGCTGTATTATGTGAGAGTCATCTATGCTAAAGTCTATTTGGACTGATAATATGTTGTTCTCATATAGTTGGCCTCTATGGATATATGGAAAAATGATTTAAATCACAAATCTTATTGCTTTATTGACAAGTCCTCTGGATACATCAAAGTTCAATTGCAGCATGACTTTTGATTAAACAAATATATCAAGTTCTTTGTAGAACCTCCAGTGTTTTAATGTCATTCAATATGAAAGTATCCAAGTGGGTATCATTTTGGAATGGTCAAGTGACATCCATGAGTTGATCTTGTGCTCAAATATTGAAGATTTCAGTGCCTTTGCTTCTAAAGTTCTCCAATACTTTCCTGTTGTGGTCATTAAATTGTTAGTTAGTTGGGTAAATTTGCAATGCCCTTTCTATTGCAAATTTACCATCCATGTTGGTGTTAACTTTATCTATCATCAAAGCTATTTGGTTGATTGTAAGTTCTCCAAAGCTAAACATTTAGAATGTCAATGAGTGTTGTATCACTATGTTATCTCATGTTTCTTTTAATTTAACTAGTTTTAACAGTTGACAAAAGTTTGTGGCTGGAAGCAAAAGTTCTGAATTTTGAAATACTTTTTTTTCTTTTACTGGTGGTAGTTGCATCAAATCATCAAAATGCTATGATATTGATACCTCCAAAAGGCTCCATGTTGTTTTTAAGTTATTTCAGGTGTGAGTCTATCATGCAAAGCATCTTGTATGGTACTATTGAGACCTTTTTTTATGAAGAAGAACTTGATATTTGCCACACCTGACGCATCAACCTGATAGTTTCCACTAAGCATTATCATATTACAAGCGTTTTTCCCATTATTTTAAACAGGTAAATTTATAATGAATGCAATGTTAACTCACCCAATAATCAAGATGCAACTCCATTGAGGGCGCCAACTTTCACAGCCTGTTTGCCATAGCATTGATTAACTTAATTCTTGAGAATATTGAATAGAAAAGGTTTTCTTGTTCTAGCTTAACCTGTTATAAGAGCCGTTTAAAATGTGAAATTCCTTCAAGTTGGTTGCAATTACTTTGTGCGATATTCTGGAAGATTTCCCATTGCCCAGCATTCATAGCCTGACATAACTGTTAGAATTGCACAACATCCATCTGTTGATCCATAACTTCTTTTAATTTCCACTTCCATTTCTATTGGTTATGCATCAAGAATATTAAAGAATGAATTTGGTTAAAAGAATTCTCATGTTGCCAAACTCATTGATGAAAGGTTTCCGTCTGTTCACTAGTTGTTTTTAAGTTTCTTCTCAAGCAAAGAATGCTTCTCTGGTAGAGTTAAATCCTTCAAGCAGTCCTTGTCAGAAAGGTATGCCATATATTAAAGTAGAAGACTTTAGTAGAAGTTTTCTGGATCAGATGTAGCCATGAAGTATGAAACTCTCAAAACTG
Organism: Massospora cicadina; assembly: GCA_022478985.1. Classification (NCBI taxonomy): domain Eukaryota; kingdom Fungi; phylum Entomophthoromycota; class Entomophthoromycetes; order Entomophthorales; family Entomophthoraceae; genus Massospora; species Massospora cicadina. Next base: position 6,197 of record JAKSZP010014020.1, on the reverse strand, counting down.
CAGGTGCATTTTAATTGACAATTTTTTATTGTCAATCAGAGCTAGCAATTGCTTCCCTTTCTGAAGTGGTTTTTTGTTGTAAGCATTATGGTATATAATATCTTCATTGTTTTTCTTTCTTTTTAGCATAATGCGGCCATAATTTTATTGCAAATTCCATCAAGTTTATGTTATTAGAGTCATAAATTTGATGCTCAAGTGGACGTTTTTAGTAACGTTCAAAGATGTTGGCACATTATTTAGTTGCATGTCCAGACTCATCAACTTTAAAATTTTTTATCTTTGTTTAGGCTTACAAAAGTTCAGGAAAATGCATTGTTTCAAGATTTCCCATAATTTAAAGTGGCACAAACTAAAAGAGCGTTCACATACTGAAACTTAGCGTTTGTTCATCTGATGCATGCAAATTTTAATAGCCTGCAGGATATTTTAGTTTCCTTGTAACAAGTTTGCTGGATTGCTCAAGCTATATATTCATTTAGCTCTGTAGGTTCCATTTTCGATATGTACTATGTGATTTGATATGCTATAGACTCATTTGATCCACATGGTTGAATATAGATATTAGCTTGTCATAGTTTGAGAAGCGTTTGATTGTAGTTTTCAACCCAAAGATCTTCCTGCCAACATTTAGAAGGCATATTCTTCCACCATTGCAAATGATCTCATCTTATAAGTGAGCAATGATGCAAGTTTCTATGCACATTTTTCTTGAAAAAATTAAATTGACAAGGTGTATCTGTGTTGTTTTTTGATATTTAGGTGTGTGATGATGTAATTGGCATTCTTTTACAATGTTAAAAAGTTCATCGTCCTTTGTATAAGCTTTCCATATACAAACTTCATTGAGTATTTGGATTACTTTAGGTGTCTCAAATGCTGGAAGATTTTAAATCCATAATACCATGTAAAAATGTGGGTTTCCATGGTTCTGGAACTCAATGAGCTACCAGAAATCTTAAAGTTTTCCACCAAGTAATTGGTCATTACTCCAGACAAACACCATTAGTACTTTAAACTGTATCATGAAATGTCTGCTCATGATTACTGGATATTGTTTTTTTAATCGGTGGGTTGCATGTACATCCAGAGAACTTGGATATTTGTTTGGTCTACCATCAGCTATCAAGTGAGCTCTTTTCATATATAACCAATATAAATCATTGAAGCTGAAGGTAATGAAGTATGTTGCCGAACTAAGGCGACTAATTTGGGAAACGGGTCCATTTAAATCTGCTCACCAGTAAGCTGAAGATCCTCTTGAATTTTTTATATATAGATGAATATCATCAACCATGCCTATTTGTCCTTCAACTTTTTTGCAGCAAGATGCTATCGTTGACTTGAGACAATAATACATAAACATGGATAGTGCATATAAGAGGTAATCATTTCGTTGGAACCATAAATTGCTGCCTAAAACTCTGCTTTGAAAATAGTCCAATGGTGTGGTTTTAACTTGTTGAGACTGCTTTGCTCTATTATGCCATATGGAAAATTAAAGAACCACTCTAAGTCTTCTGCTTTCAATTCATGCTCTACCATGGCAATATTATCACAAGTCATCCTTTTTAATAACATTGACATTTTTATAAACTTTGTGTTCATATTTAATATCTGGTTGTACCAGTCATTTGGAGCCACTAGTGATGTTTGAATTTCTATATTTTCAGATATTGTTTGTCACGGCTGTGTTAAATTGGTTTGTTGTTGTTGGATTTCCACTACTTCTTAAGTATGAAAGTTATCTATGACATCATCATTGATATGAACAGAAATATAATCAGTGGTATAATGGATAATTTCAAGGTCCCGTTGCTCTATTGCATATGCGTGTAAGTTCTTCCAATGTATCACACTCAATAATGCATGCTCTACCAGAAAATCCAGTTCTAAATCCTTTTAGTCCACAATTGTGTGAGTCTATGAAATAGAACTTGTCATATAAATTAATAACTCCATAAGGATATGAAGCTGCTATCAGAATTCCAGCACTATGAGTCTCAAATAGCAACAACAAAACTTCACAAACCATAAGTCCAGCATTTCCTTGATTTGTTGAATTGTGTAGGCTTCCAAATAGAAGTGGTTCTTCAATTTATTCTGTGTTGAATGATTTTCAATACATGATGGTTTCATGCTTGATAATGTCAAAGTTACAAGTCAATACATAGCTGCCTTCTATAAGATATGCATTATCTTATTTTTCCGTGAGATTGTGAATTGATAAAAATATTATTGCCTTCAATCATATTCCCGTCCAAGGTGTTGATAGTCCATGTGCTCAGTGAGCTTATAGAAGCTCTAAAAATATTTGCCAACACCGTTGCATAGCACTGAACTTCTGCATACAGTTGTATGAAATTGATATTATCTTGATGCCACAATGATCTCAAAATTTTTGAAACTTTATTATTTAAAATGTAAATGCTTGTTTGCTGTGGCTCATTGTGTACTTTGATGGTTTCTTTTTGCATTTGTTCTGTGATTCTTATCAATGCTCACTCATCAAGTTAAACATTGTGATTGATTGTATATCACAATATAACAGCTTGTTATCAAGCAATCAATGCGTTGCATAGAATAGTCAAGTACAAGATATTGAAAATTCTCATATTATGTTTAAGTTTTCAAGACATTCTGTAGCAACTACGATACCCAAATCTTCCACTGATCTAGGTAACATATGTGGTAATTTATTGCTGACTTCAAAGATGTCTTGCAAAAATAGGATTGCTTGTCCTTTGAAGCCATACTATTCATATGAACCATCAAATTTGATGATTTTGATAGATAGTATTATTTATGACATTACTCACTGTTCTGATTGCAAAAGTTCCTTCATATAGTCTGGAATTGGTCCCAGTTAGAGATTGTTCCTATGAAGTTCTGAGGATTGCTCGCTTGATAAATGGTATCCTGTACAATTAATTGAGATGAAGTTCCATCAAATGATCCTCAATATTTCCAGTAGCTTATAGTATATTCACCGTTTATAAACTCACTAGGCCTATTAAAATAGCCCTGACACTTGTGGTTGATTATATGTGTAACTTTCACAACGTAATTAGGAACTTTCTAAGGCAGGTTTCAATACAAGCTTTGCTTTCAGCTTTTCAACACTTCCCCAAAGGTAAGGCTCTGCTAAAACCAGGAAAAGGATAAAACAAAATATCTTTTATTATAGGATATTCATTTGATAATAATTCATTAGGCAGGCGCCGGTATTTACACCTCTAGGGCATCTCCTGGCCACATTCAAGCACGCAATTCAACAGATATATTACCACCTCAGTCAGCCCTTGAACTGATATGACTGAGACCTATTCTCAAGTTTATTGGTGGCAAAATACTCTTAACATCAGGAGGATTTCAGGGACAAAATTGTGATAAAATCATGCCAAATTAAGCTGGATCTTCTTGATTTGAGTTTCGTCATACTGCTGATGAAATACACCTTCTGTGAAATTCTTGCATTGATTAAAGTAGATGATGTACCCCTAATCGGGATTCTGGCAGGCTTCTCTCTATATGGCACTAGGTACTCCCTTTTGGGTGGTCCATGTGCAAGTGCTATCATGCTGATTATGTGGATCAACATACAATTTTGCCCTAGGGCAGGAAATTGATTACAATATCATTTGTCTTTTTGTCCAAGGGACTTTTTAAATGTTAACTTTGGGTCTGTTCCAAACGTTTTTGTATACAAGTTATTTTTGAAATTGTTTCCAATAATTGGGACCAATTACTGAGATTTGATGAGTGATAATTGGCCATAATGTTCAAGCATATTCAGCCCAATCTTTTCGATAAAATACTTGATTGAATTGATGTTGAGATACTCAGCCAAAGCTGTGTAGTTGCAATAGGCTTTGAGGTGAGAGTTAAGGTATTAGCTCAATCAATGTGAGATAATCAGCCTGATCTGATGGTTGTCAAAAGGCTTATTTTTAAGTCAACCACCAGAATCTGAAAGTTCCCCCTACTTGACTTGAACATAATCCCTAAGATTCCCAATTAGCCTTTGTTGATCTGAAATCTTCATCCCAAACGTCTGATGATCATGGGTTGGGTATTTTATTTGGTAACTTTGGCCTGAACGCCCAATGAGTTTATAGTATGATTATCTTATTGTTAATTTTAGCCCAAATGCCCATCGAGTTTGAAGTTGGATCCTCTCCCCAATCTCAAGAGCAAACTAAAGGATTATTTAGAATAAAACTTTTAGTATATATATAAATGTTTGTTTTTTGCTTTTTTTTCCTCCTTTTTTCCCTTTTTTTCAACTTTTTCTTTTCCCAATTGGCCCAATTACTGAACCTTCATAGGAATTTTCATGGACTCAGTTGTAAATATGGCTGGTCCTAATATCCTTGTTAGTGTATACAAACTTAGATGTCTTCTCAATCATTTTGAATGGCCCAACAAGATGTGATATAACTTTTGCAATGAGCCCAATCCTTGAAGTTGCAAAATAAAACTTCATCATTAACTCTGACTTTGGCCAAAGTGTAGTAATTCTCCAAGTCCGTTTGATGTCAGGCCTTTTTCTTAATAAAACTGTTGCAAAGGCTTGAGCTTGTAGTTTGATTAAAGTATCTGCAAGCTCATCCACATATGAAAATAATTGTTTTACTAGGATCCTCTAGGGCCAAATATAGTAGCGTTGGTAGGGCCAGATGTCTTTTATACAGTACTTGAAATGGTGACATCCTGGTTGATGATTAATAGGAGATTTTGTAGGCAGATACTGCCAAACTTAGATAAGTACTCCATTTGGATGGTTTAGTTGATGTTAATTCCCGGATAATGCTCACCAACGTCCCATTTGCACGCTCAACAGTCCCATTAGTTTTGGGATGATATGGGGTATAAAGTACACCTCTTACATTAATTAATTGGTTGAGCTTGGAAGAATATTGGCGTTAAAGTTGGTTCCATTATTGATCAGAATAACCTGAGGACATCCATGTTTGTGGATGATGTTTTCTAAGGACAAACTTGGCAGTAGTTCCCACTCCAGCTTCCTGAATGTCCTTGGCCTCAACACCTTTGGTCAAGTGGTCGATGGCTATGACTATGTACTTGGCCTTCATATTGCTTAATGGAAGTGGGCTGAAAACGGCAAAAGATACAGTGTGACAGGCAAACTTGGGCTGAACAAGCTGGTAAGATGTGCTTTTTCAGAACGGTTTTCACCTTGGCACTCTGCACAACATTCTAGCATTTCTTGGATGTCAAAATTCATTGACTCCCAATAGTAGAATTGCTTCAGATGCTAATGTTATTTCTTATAAATTACAGTAAGCAGGTATCACAAAGGCTACAAAATTATTAGTTCCATGGCTCTAGCAAAGATCGACTCAATTGTAATGAAGTTATTAGTTCCGTTGCTATAGTTGATTCCAATCAGAAATACAGAATCCTGTATGAAAAGGGACCAGAATTATGCTGTTCAAGACAAAAATCGAGGTAGTTTATTATTTAGAAATGAGAGATTTTTATAGGGGTATATTCAGTAGATATGTGTGAGGATTTTTGAGGTGCACCTAAGGGAAGATCTTTCCTATTAGATGACCAATATTGCTAATTATTAAGACCATACTTAGATGGCTAGATTTTGTAATATTTTATTTGATGAGTCCAACCTCTTATGTGATTTTTGGCTTTATCAGATATCTTGACATCATCCTTCAAAGAAGGTTGATAACTCTGAAGGGTGGATTGTCAGTCCAACCTAGAATCAGATATCTCTGATGTAGATTTTACAATCTTATTAGACTTAGATATTGAATCTCAATCTGGAGTAAATTTGGTCATCATGGATGAATCCCCAACAATGCCCCCCTCAAGATCTTGCCTAGGGGGCACATATTTACGCAGAAATCTACTATGAACTCTATTGATAACAGTACCAGTATCAACAGAGGCAATGTAGTATTTGATACCCCAACGATAAATAATACAATATGGAACAGCCCATAAGGTGTCTAGTTTGTGAATCCTTCCTCCCAGCCTATGATGATAGAAGAGTACCAAATCCATGACTTGGTTTTCCGGTAGCGTAGGTCTACTATCATTAGATCTTGTTCCCTCCTTTAAGGTGGTAGCAGCAAGGGAACTTGAAGCTAAAGCTAGCAATCAAATGATTTCATCAGAGAGTCTCATCATAGCTAAATCAGTAGTTTGCGTGGTAA
>JAKSZP010014019.1:0-23280 GCA_022478985.1 Massospora cicadina | reverse complement strand
AAGTAGTCCAATTATAGAGGAATAATTTCCTGATTTTGTATGAAGACAGAAGGTCTTGTAATTGTTGGTGCCAAGAGACTTAAGAACAGTGAGCGTACCAGAGTTACTTAGCTATTATTGAGGATTATCAGAAAATCTACTTCCCAATTATGAGCAGGAGACCTATTTGAAAAGCGAGTTTATATCCTCAATTCCATTGTTAAGTTGTTTTATCTTGCATCATTGGCTGAAAGCTTAACAGTATAATATTGGGGACAATAAAATAATTCAGTTGTAGTCATATTCTGGAGAGAGCAGTTGGAGTACCATTTGCACACTCTACCTACCCATTGGTTGCAGGATGGTATGGAGTGGTGACTACCTGAGTGGAGCCCATTAGTTTGTCTAAATTATTAACCAGCAACAGTTGGAAAACTTGCCAATTATTGAAAAATCATGTTAGGGCATCCATGCTGGGTGATAATTCAATTATATAAAAACGTGATGGTAGCTTTAGCTAATGCAGAGGGTGGAGATACATCTTTGATCCAATTAGTTAAATTATCCACTGCTAGGAGGAGGAGGCTAATGGCCATTAGAGGCTCAAGGAAGGGGTCTCACCATGTCAATCTTATAGTATAGAAGGGCTCACAGGGGGAACCACTGGATGTTGAGGTCAGGGTTTAGGTCCATCTTGACTTTTATATACCAGACAGGACACTAATACATCTTGGATCAGAATGAGTATTCCTTTCCAGTAACATTGACTCTTGATCCATTAGTAAGTTTTCTGAGTTCTCCATGGCCAACTGCAGATTTCCCTTTAATATGATGTCAGTTCATGATGAGGGTTGTATATAGGGCAATTATATTATGCTATGAGTTTGTCTAGTTTACCATTATTAACTTGGAGATTCACCTATTTTTTGTTAGTTCACTTTGAAGGGTTGGGGATTCGTCTTTCTATAAATGCAATTGGGTTAGGAGGTCGTAAAGTCAATCCCAGGGCTAGTTAAAGTTAATATGGGGAGCCTGAATAAGAAATCCTCATTTAGGTGTATGGGACCTGGTTGATGAATAATGGAAAAATCGTAGTTCTGTAGTTTTAACAACCATTGGGCTAACCTCCTGTCAAAATCCTTCCTTTGCTGTAGCCATTGCAAGAAATCATGATCAGTAATTATGGCAAAATGTTTCTTAAACATATAAGGTTGGTTATACTTGATAGCCAGTGTATTTTCAAGCATTCATGTTCTGTAACGCTATAACTGCATTTTGCTTTAATTAAAGTTTCGCTATAGTAGGCGATGGGAGGTTACACCAAGCTTTTGTCATGCTGGGATAGTATGGCTCCTATGGCTATATTGCTAGCTTTGGTGAAGAGGAGAAAGGGTTTATCAAAATTGGGATGCATAAGTATTGGAGAGTGAGAGAGCTGTGAATAATAGGTTGAAGGCCTGCTGTTGCTCTTCTTTCCTCTGGAAGGGTATTACTTTTTTCAATGAATATACTAAAGGCTCAGAGGTATAAGCAATGTGAGAAATAAATTGGCAATAAGATCCCTCCATCCCTAAAAAGATCTGTACATTACATAGGGATTTAGGGGACTTCTTATAATTGGCCATAACCTTGTCAACCATCGGGGATATTCCAGATTTATTTACCTTTTAGACCAAAATTTATGTCGCTCTGAAAGAAAAGCATTTTGATGGCTTCAGTTTTACCAAAGATTGCTGTAACTTCTGGAAAACTTACTGGAGAAAATCTATGTGCTTGTTGAAGGTTCTAAGAAACGGTAATATCATTGAGATAGGCTAGCACACAAGGATGAACAAATCACCTAAAAGTTCATCAATAGCATGTTGGTAGGTGGCAGTGGCGTCACATAACTTCGCGGCATTTGAGTGGACTTAAATAGTCATTCACTTGGAATGAGGACGCATGTCTCACGATATTCAGGTGAAAAGTTCATTTGCCAGTACCACTGGCGAGATCCATAGCCAAAAAATAGCGGGATCCTGACATTAAGCATTAGGATTCATCTATACACAGAAATGGATAACTATCCTTTCAAGCGATAGAATTAGGTTGGCAATAATCCATGACAACACACTGACTACCATCCTTTTTGGATTAATAAAAGCAGTGAAGCCCACAGGATTTTGAGGGCATAAATAACCCAGCTTCTAACATTTGATATAACTCTAGAGCTACTTGAGATTCCTTGACTTTAGATTTTTGGTAGGGTTAAGATTATTATGAAGGGTGGCCATCAATCACAATTTGGCAAATTAAACTGAACATTTTTCTGTAGTCACTTGGTCCTGAGGAGAAAATATCATAATACACCTCAAGGAGTTATTCAACGTTCTGACATTTTTTAAGGGTGAGATTGTCTCCAATTCTGCTTTTGGCCAGAGCTACTGTGGGTAGGGATCAACCCTAAATCTTGTAAAAAGCCAAAACAACTCAGTAAGTGATAGTTTCTGTGGGATATAATTTCACATAAACAATAGGGACATGCTGAGGGACTTGGAAAGTTTGATTCATTTTGTCCCTAGTAAAATAGGAATAGATTCCCGTAGGCAGGATCTAAAAACCCAGGGCAGTCAATGCTTCTTTAATTTAATGGTTTGAGCGTCCAATTAGCTCCTTTAATTAAATAGGTGGAATGTGAAACTTAATCCCCATATCCACATTAACTTGTGAGCCAGATGGCATCTTAATATGATGGGGGCTGTTAAAATTTATAGGGTTCTTGATTATTCTTGGCTGATAACCCTAAATTAACTATCTGCACATGTTCTTTATCTTGCAATTCTCTGCGTTGTTTGATAGTAATATGTAATCGTTTGATAGTAGTATAAAGAGACTATTATCTGTAGTTGATTAAAGTACTAGTATTGGGTCCAGCGTTTGACCAGTATCTCCCATTGAAATACCCATGATGTCCTCAAAAGGACTTTTGTTCCCTTGTACCACCTAACCTAATCCATTATCAGATCCTTGTTTATGGTTCTTCTCTGGTGACATGCAGTTGGTAGCAATCCTGGTTCAGTTCAGCTTCTCTTCTCTGGATCCACTCTCAGATCATTACTATTTATCCTAAAAGTCTCTCCCAATTAAAGCACACAGCAATAATTTTCTTGAGAGAGAATAGAACTTGAAATGGACTCTGGTAAAGTATATCTTAATAATACTCTGATAACTAGTGTTTTCTGTCTAAGTCTGTTTAATTATTGAATTACTAGAGGAACTTATAGTAGAATTCAGCGCCCAACCCTCAGTTGGCAACTCCTCAATGAAATGGCAGCTGTTGTCATTGAATTACCCATCCTCATCTCATCAGCGATGGTCTTCCCCATTCTAGCTAGGTTTCCAACATTAGACATCCATGAGACCTAAAAAGGAAAGAGTTGGAATTGTGTCCTAGTTTTTCCTCTCGATCCCAGCAAACCAACCATATTTGGCAAATGACCTGCTTATGTAAAGGACTTATTACCCGATAAGGAAGGTCATGAACCAACTGATTAATTCGCTAGTTGCATATGGCATCACTCACCTCACAACTTAATACATAAGTTCCAAATTGGTCAGTGATGAAACCCAACCAATCCTAATTGGTACACCTGATAGTTAATCATTAATCAACTATCAGATGCCCCTATTTTGTCAGCAACTCTGCCCAATGAGATCTTAAGCATTCATCTGGATTGATCTCCAGGAGATCTGACCCAAACAAATAGCCTAGATCAAAGAACATTGTTATCCTGAAATCAGGGTCAACCAATATCAATCACTTTGCTAAAGGGAATTATCCCCTAGCGACTTCTGATAATCTAGTCAGCTGGAAATATGGGCAAAAAATTTCAACACATCGCCCCTCTTTCCTAGACTTCTAGTGAGAAAAGGATTGTGGCAGGAGAACACTGCTTTGGTCACTCATTAAAATACTTCATCTGTTCAATTGGAGTATGATCAATCAGTACTCAATGCTGCTTGGGATGACTTTTGGCATGTGATTTTTCTTCCTCTTCCTTCTTGCTACCACCTACTCATAGTGCGGTTCCCACAACCTTCTGTCATGCTGGGATGATTGATTTATCATGACAATATCAATCCCAGGATCCAGTTTTCCCCATCAGGTCATATGACCCACTGTCATATTCATTATTCTTGGTCCAGCATTCTTGATTTCCTGACTTTCCTACTTGTCCTGACAGGAAACTCTTACCATCAATGTTCATTTTGCAGCGCAATTTGATAATGCCATTTATATTTGCTTTTGTTATTTTCTTATAGTAAACTCTTTGGTCATATTGCTCTTAATTCTTCTCAGGAGAGCTTATCCCATTAATTGTGAGATTATTTTTTCCAAAATTAGAGCTAAATTTATTTTAATTGCATAATGTCAACTATCATATAAGTCCAACATCCCCCCTCTCATCCAGCTCATATGTCAAATTCTGAGTCTCAGTACCAACAGCTGCTTAATAGCATGTCAAATAATGAACTTCAGCTCTTCCAGCTGATGAGTCAATCTGCGTGTGAAAACCTCTTATATGGTCCTTCCAGGACTCATTCTCCCAGTCAAGTACCCATAGCAAGTCCTTCCATAGAGTTACCAGAAATGGTAACCAACTCTGAAAAAACAGGTTAGGTATTGTCTTAAAATGACTCGCAACCAATCCTTCCTCTGTCATCAATTCCTGAGTTACATTTGAAACTCTCCTGGATTTGGCTCCAATTTCAGATTCCCCCTCCCATCATTGTCAAACCTCCTGAAGCAATGCCCTCATCTCAATCATTTGTTCCTCGGCAGATTAGACTTGCTTCTGGATTTCCTCTTCCAACCTGGTCAATATTACAAACCAGCTGTTCTGTCAACTGAACTGGTCATTGGAAACTGCAAATATTCTGAACTACCCTACACAGAATTGTGTCCTAGATACTGAGGCTTTGTTCATATCTCTGAGCCCCTCCAATCTCAAAAACATTCTAGATTTAGATGTTGCAGCCTATGCTTTTTGCTTTGTCAGCCAAGTTCTTCAAAATTGGGCCATGAAGCTTTCTGAATCCCCTGGCTTCCATTGTTCATTCTGCTTCAGCTTCTGGGAAGCTTTTAGGTGTCGCCTCCAAGATGCCATTCACTCCTTTTATGACTATCTCGTTTCTGGTGCATCCCATTGGTATCTTCTACTGATGGCTTTCATAGGAGGCATGATTTTCAACCCCCGCCTAGTATTCCTTGCTCAATGCCAGATCATATGTCCAATGTTATGATGAAGCCCATCAGCAAGCGCTCAGGACCAATCTTCTGGCTGTGGTTTCATATCAGGATTACTAAAGGTTATTTTCTGACTGCCTCTTCTTGACTGTTGCTTCCCTCACCACTTCAGGTTATTGCGTTTGGCATCTTCCAACAATTCTATTTATCTTCCCCTAGTTGCTTTCTCACAGGGATCTGCATCTGCTCAACAAACTTGGTTTTGAATAGGTTTAGCCCACACTAGTATCCTATCTCACATAGATTTTGACAGGTTATTTAATCTACTGTAATCCATCCTCCCTCCCCCAAGAAGCGACATAGGTGGAATCATCCCCAAGTTGAGGATAACCAATAAAAATTATAGCTATAAAAATATATCGTTTTTTCTATGCGTTTTTAATAATCTTTTTTTGATTTTTCCTTGATATTTTTAACAATTTTTATCTTTTTCTTCTTCTTTTATGGGACTTGACCATTTTTGGTTCATTGGTCCATCTTTTTATTTTATTCCCCAAACTAGTTCCTAGGTATACTTAGACCTACCAGTTTTCTATGGTTCAGAGGTCTTACTTCTTTAAGACTTAACCATCTAGTTTTATTCAGCGGTCCTTTTTTTGACTTAATCAAAGCATTAGGACATAACCAAGATAATGGTTTAGAGGTCCTTTGGGATCTCATTTTTCATTAGTTTTCATTAATACACTACTTTAAATACTTAGCATGGAGCTCTTTCACTATCCTTACATATAAGAGATTTTTTATGGAGTAGGAATCCATTTTTGTCTTGGCAATAATATTGAATGGACCTGGCCATAATGCATCCAACTTGTTTTTTCTCCCAAAACCATGCATATTGCAATAGGCAACTCTTTTGCCTATTCAGTATTCTGTTAATGCTGGTCAGTTCTTATCATCTGTCATATTTCTCAATCCTTTTCTCCAAAGTCATATCAAATGCTTATGATAGCATTTTGATCAGAATATTTGCCAATTGGTTCAGGTACTGCTCGGCACTCATCCCAAATGTTGTTTCCACCACCAAATATGAAAGCATTGGAAACGCGGCCTTTCTTCCATATAGCAACTCAAATGGCATTTTTCCCGTCACCATATGATGACTTAGGTTGTATGTGAACTTCACCAAACTAAGGTATGCTCACCATGCAGAAGTTCTTCCTGCTAACAGCTTCCTCAGCGTCGCAGCCAGCGTCCCATTGACTCGTTCTACCAGTCCATTTGTCTCTGGCTGGTAGGTTACAGACATGACTACTCAGTTCCCCATTATTTCAATTAGTTGTGGGATCATATGAGTCTTTAAATTGATCTCATTGCTGCTCAGCAGGACCTGCGGGCATCCATGTCACTATACTACTTGAACTAGTATGACTTTTGCAGTACTGGTAGCATCTAATTTCGCCAGGTCCTTTATCTCAACCTATCTCATCAGATGAAGGATTGCAACTATTATGTAAATGACTCCCCCTGTGCTCATCATCAGCGGTCCCATCAGTTCAACTGACACCATATGCCAAGCAAATCCAAGGCGGACCAGTCAGTTACCAGTCATTTTCTTATGTGGCTTGTGCAAAAGCACTCCACACAGCAATCCAAATAGTCCACGAAATTGTAGTTGATGGACCCCCTGTAGTAGTACTGGCGAATAATATCAATCATTTTTCAGGCCTCCATGCTTAACAAGCTTATGAGTGGCTTGAACGATAGCCACTCATTCCAATAGCTTTAAGATAGTAATCACTTACCATTAATCGTCTTGAAAACTTGTCCATTCATGGTCTCAGTGTTTTCCATCGCTTTTTGAAGCTCACCTTGGATTTCTTGGGGCTCGTTCACAATTTCTTTATTGACCATTCTCTGAAATAGCTCATCTGCCTTCTGGTTACCACCTGGACCATTGGTAATCTTGATAAGCCATACGCATTCTGAGAGAAGCCCCAGCTCAATGGAATATATCATAATCGTAAGCCTGTAGATTTAATGCTCATTAAGCCAGTCATTTCTCTGGTTTTCTTAAATTGTGTAGCCAACGCAATGAGGAGTGATCCATCACCACTTTGAAATGCGTTCTATTAATATACACCTTAAATTGTTTACAGGCATAAATGACTGCAAGGATTCATGCTAAGTTTTGGTGTAATTCCTCTCAGCGGCTGAAAGTGTCCAGCTCACATATACCACCAGATGTTCATCCCCAAGTTCATCTACTTGACTCATACAGCGCTGATCGCCGTCAATAAAGCATTGGTTTATATTATAAATTCTCAATTGGAATTCAAATATTTCAAAATTGGAGAATCTATTAAGTATTGGCATAACTTAATGAAGGATCTCTGGGCTTCTTTATTCCAAACGGTTTCTTTCTTCAGATCCTTCAACTTATGGAAGAGGGACTCGACAAAACTTACAAAATCCCAAATGAATCTTCTATAAGATCTAACCATTCCAAGGAACACTTGGATATCTCAGACACTCTTTGGAACAGCCAGGCGTTCTATGGCTTCAATCTTCTGAACTTGCGGCTGCAGTCCACTAGATTTGATTATAATCCCAGATATTCCAACTCTTTTTTGAAAAAGTGACGCTTATTCAGCTTAATCTTCAGAAAAGCTGCAAACAGTTTCTTGAAGACTCCTTCCAAGTGGTGAAAATGGTCAGTAAAGGTCCTACTGAACACATTTATATCTTCCAAGTACACCAGCATGCATGACAACTACAAGTTATTTAGTATTGCATCCATGGCCCTCTGGAATGTTGCAGGCGCATTGCACAGACCCTGGGGCATCCTTGTCAGTTGATAAAGTCCCTGCGCGGTGATATTATGCATTTCTCCTGGTCTTCTCTTGGCAAATCGAATTGCTAATATCCTGATATTAGATCCATCATGGAGAAATACTTTGCTTCTCAAATCAATCTAGAACGTCATCACTTTGTGGTAGTGTATAAAAATCCTTCCTTTTTATTCAGCTACTGATAAATTATCACATAATTTAGAGCCATCCCTTTTCTTCACGATCAGGATAGAGCTCACCCAGGGACTTGAGGGTGGAACTAGAAGCCCATGATTCACTAGTTTGATGAATTCTTCCTCCACTACCGCTTTGCCCACCTTTGATTGTCAAATCAGTCACATCATGATCAGCAAATTTTCCCTGGTATTGACCTTATAGATCACATCTCTTGTGCATCTTAAATCGTGGTTGACCTGGGCAAATACTTCCTGATACTTGTTTACAATTGGATCACCTCCTCCTGCTGTCTGTCCATCAGATCAACCAGTTGCTCTCAATTGACCAATAGATTGATACTCTCAACCACCCCTGCTAGCAATCCCATCTCGTTGAGGGTCCCAAAATCGTGAATTTCCTCAGTTCAGCCATCAGGATTAGTTAAACAAATGTGAAAATCTGATTATTCAATCATCAGTTTTTCACTTAAATTCATTAGGAGAACTCAAATTTCTTCATGGCCCAGCATAAATATTCCAGAAGCCACCCAAGGCTCTACTCTGGACTTCTTCCAAGGGCTTCCAACCTCCCCATACAGCAGCTCTGGTATCTAATAATGTCAACCTTGTGTCAACTATTATTTGTGATCCTGGCGTTATGATTCTTATATTCTTGACCCTTTAGCAGAATTCCCCAATTTTTAGTATTTCTGTCAAAATTTCTCGTCGCTTCTCGCCAACTAGTTGGTATTGAATTAGTACAATGCCATCATTGTATATCAGGTTGATGAAGTTATTTCTCCTACTCAGGGGAGCTTTTCCATCCTTTTATATACCAATGGTAACGTCTGACCCAATATGGTCAACGTATTATCTTTAAAGTTACATCTAACTCCATACTTTTGTAAAAATTCAGTCATGATCAGAATATCATAGTTCTGGTGGCCAAAACAATCGCTGGAGAAGATACCAGCCAAGGATTAAAATCAAAGTTGTAGAGCACTATATGCTCCACATGAGATAGATGGTATTCAATTCAGCTGTCCCATACTTTTTCTTGTCTTTCAGTTTGGGTGAGATATTCATCCTCTTCACCAACTTTTTCTTTAATTTTTTTTTCAATTTATTGCGTGGAAGGCCGACCATGGGACGGACACTTCCAAATATGACTCAGATGAGACAAAACATAGTACCAGGGGAGGCACCCCAGAGAAGCGATGCTATCTCTTGTTGCCAGCGAGAACGCCACTTATGGGGAGGGGGGAGGGAACGTGTGAAGAGGCCGTAGCCACTATTGAGCACGTGTGGAGGAAGGGGTCTGATTTGATGAACCAGACTGGGAACCAGGAGGAGACCAGCTGTCGGCGACGCGGTGGGAGATATACAAACATCCATGCTTGAAAGTGGTCCACCAAATGAGACCTAAATCTGTGGACAGCTTCAGGGAGGGTGGGGATGGATCTAGCGATGGCATCCAAGACAATCGTGTGGATAGTACACATGGCGATTGCAACCACCAGAGCACGGAGGGAGGGTGGGAGGGGGGAGGCCATTGATGAAGCAAACATATCTCTTGACAGACTGAAGAGATGCATTTGATCCTGGCCTAGCAAACGTTGGACTTCGCGCCATATCACTTTAGAGGTGGGGCACTTCTCCAGGCGGTGGAACAGCGTTCCATACTGGCCATACACGACACAGGATGAGTGTAAAGCGTTAGAGCGCTCAGCTGTACGATACACCCACCTCAGGCAGCGCCACACATGGGAGCGGACTTGAGGCTGCAACAGAGGATGGTGTGCGTATTTCCAAATAGTCTTTTGGGTTTTAATGGAGTAAGGGATGTCCATCATGTCCAGGTAGTCCACCCTGGATAGGACTTGGGGTCGAATGGGGATCACGCATCATGGATGGGTAGCCCTGTACCTCTTGTGTGAACTGAGGAGAGGGGCGGCCTCTTTGGGTTGTATGTCCACTAATACGAATTCTATACTCTGCGTTTCGCATGGAGAGTAGGATATGTTTGTAGTGGGTTTTAGTCCCGTGGGGACCTGTGGCCGATGTGTGTGATGCGAGGTATTTCATTAGGGAGTGGGGGTTTGATGGATTATTGAGGCCTAAGGCTCAGGAGAAGTAGGAGCGGGCCACGCGGGACCAGTGTTGGGATGGGAGTGTAGGAGCAGTGACAGCCGCGATCCAGGTACCCAGGATCTTGGCGGCATGGGCTTTGAAGTCAAGCAGGCCCATGCTACCTTGATGATGAGGGCCAAACATGACCTCTAGCCGTACTGGTGGAGGGCGGCCTGACCAAAGCCATCCTTGCAGCAAAGCATACAGGGATTTGAAGAAGCTTGGGGAGAAGGGGATGGCGTGGGCTCTGAACTAGACTTTGGATAGGAGCATAGATTTGGCAAGAACAACCCTGCCAGTGAGGGTAGTAGGGTGGGCTCTGAGTGAGGCGATTCGCTTCGTCACGTTGTCCAGTATACAGCAATCCATTACTGCTGACGCGTATCCACCTGCCTCCATCCACATGCCCAGATGGCGTACCGGTCCTATGGTAGGACGTGGCACAAAGGGGAGCCCAGTGGAGCGGTGTGTGTTGAGTTAGTAAGGCGTGGACGTGGGCGAGCAGATGGGCCGGGTTGGGAACTACTTGCTGGGGCCCAGAAGTTCTGAAACTGACCAAGGAGGATGATTTCGGTTTTGTAGGCGTTCAGTGCCGCGTCACATAACCCGGGAATATTCCTGGATGAGGGCTTCAAGCGCGCGTGCATCTTTGTTATTAGACACCCCCACTACGCAATCATCTGCAAATGCCATCATTTTCACTGGGGTTTGGCCTGGCACATGGACCCCAGTGAGGTGGGCATTCACATTTCGCAGTAGTGGGTCAAGGCTGAAGTTGTATAAGAGTGGGCTGAGGGGGTCCCCTTGTCGCAGGCCCCTTTGAGGGTGGACTACTTCCATTAGGAAGCCTGGGCCACGCACTGCCATTGTTGCAGATTCTGTGAGCAGCATCACCCAGTTAATGAATGGGGGGTAGGCGGAATTGATGGAGGCAGGCCCTAAGGTATTCCCAGTTTACTCTATCATAGGCCTTTTGTTGGTCCAAAAATACAAGTGCCCCAGAGGCTGTGGACTGACACACATTAGCCACAGAGACACGTTATCCCAAATCGACCTTCTGGGGATGAAACCAAATTGATCTGGGGAGATGGTGGCAGATGCTACAGTCCTTAAATGGTTAGCCATGATTTTGGTTAAAATTTTGGTGTCTGTGTTTGTTAGAGAAATGGGGCGCCAGTTGGCTAAGTCAAGCTTATCCCCTTTCTTGAAGAGTGTGAGTAAAGGCCTCATGTCCTCCTGGTAGGAGGCGCATTTCCATCAGGCTTTGGTTAAGTGGAGCGAGCAGTAATGGGGATATATATTTAAAATATTTTTTGTAGAACTCATATGGAATGCCATCTGGGCCTGGGCATTTTTGGCTTGGCGCACTGTGAATGGCTGTCCATAATTCGTTTGGAGTAATTAAATTCATTATTTCCGGGTAACAGAAAATGGTGCAGATATGAGCTTGGTCAAGAAATTACGCCATTTCAGCTGGCTGAATTGGTTCAGCTTGGTATAACTTGGAGTAATATCTTTGCGGTTTGATTGACACTTCAGCCAGTTAGTCCGCAATGGAATAATCCGATCTTTGCACCTGTGTGCAGGCCACGCTCTGGTGTGGTGCGAAATTTTTTTTGAAGAAGTATGTGGTGCACTTGTCGCCTTTAGTAATGCATGTGGCCCTGTATTGGACACAAACCCGATGTTTGTGTTGTCTTTCGAGTGTGTTGAGGTGGGTGGCTGCCTCCGCCCACATCCGGCCCCATGCTGGGCTATATCCTGTAGCTGAAATGTTGGACTCCAAGTGGGCCAATTCCGCCAGTGCTCGCGATATAACCGCCGATGTGGCTCGTGAGCATCTAGAGGAGAGATGGTGATAGTGGCAGATGGTGTCTTCTTTGAAAGTTGCCCATGTGGAAATGGGGTCCACGCAAAATGGTGCAACAAACGATTTCACCAAAGTTGCCTCTTCCACCCACATGGAAAATCCTGGTGACGCGAGCTTGGGGGGGCGGATTTTGCACCAATGTGGGGCCTTTGCAACTGTGACAGGTAAGTGGTATGTTATTGAGACCAGTCGGTGGTCAGAGAATTCCATTTTCGTTGTTTTGAAGTGGGATATGTGGGTTGGAATTTTGCTGGTGCTAGAATAAGGTCAATGCAGGTCATGGACCTTAATTGGCCGTTATGGATGTGGGGACGCATCATGTTTTTGAGCAGTGGGGCATGTCGCAGCAGCGCATCCCTTGACCCAAGGGTGGCTTTTAGAACATGTAGTTCTACATGACCCTGTGGGGCGTGGGGTGAGGGCAGCCACTGGTCCGTTGGTGAGGTTAGCCAACAGTTTATGTCGCCAACTATGAAAGAATCAGGGGTAGCGGGAGGGATTTGACTGATGAGAAAAATTCCTGACGCTCATGCGCACCGTTTGGGGCATAAATGTTGACTATTGTGTGTGCAACATTAGCCCATAAGAAGGTGACAAGGAGCACTCAGCCATTTAGGAATGTTTCTGAAGATGTAAATTTGAAAAGATTGTTTTTCTGAATTAGCACCCCACAGTGCTTTGACCAAAAGGATAGGGATGGTAGGAGCATTGTTTTCCAAGCATCCTCAGAACCTCATGGACAGTGGGTTTCCTGGATGGCCAGGATATCCACGGGTAAATTGTTTTGTAAAACTCAGTTTCCTAGCCCGGGATGGGACGGCCTTGAGTCTGGCGATATTCAACATCCCTAGAGTGAAGGTTTCCCCCATCACACCTTAGGTGTGAGGGGTGGGCCCCTGGGCCCACCAGCCTCTTCCAGGTCCCCACGAGCTTTCACAGCAGCGCGGGTATTAGCAGCAACGCTATCAGGGTTTTTGTTAATTTTTGTGGAAAGAGTCACATTGGCTTTGGCCTTCACTTTTTGTTTTCCCGACGTCGGACGAATTTTTTGCGGTGCAGATAAGTTCGGTGCACCGTCGAGTGGGGCAAAAAAAAATTTTTCAGTTGGGATTGGTCCCAAGTCAGTTTCAACTGGGGCTTGGGTGCAGTGATTGGATGAGATCGAATCTCCCATCAGATCCTCGGATTGATTGGCCTGTTCAGCATGGGCCTCCCAATCTGATTGGGTGATGGATTCCCAAGTTGCTTCCGCCGCAAAGGTCTCCATGCCCTCCTGGCATTGTGAGTGTGGGATGGTGGTGTTGGCCTTGGCCGTTTCCTTGGCCGCGGCCCTATGGGCCTGCTTGGCCTTCTTCCACTCCTGCGGGGAGATGGGCTTTACCAATAGGTAGCAGCCTTGTGTTCCCCACTTGAAAGCCTCCTTGGTGCTTGCAGTTGGTTCGTAGTGCGCCTCTCCGCTGGCCATGGCCGCTGAGGGGTGCTCTTGGAATGTGATGCCCTCTTTGATGAGGCATGCATGCGCCTTATGGCCGAACGCATCACAGTGGGTGCAAATGGAGGGCGCGCTGTCCACGGTTACCCGGAATAGGTGGGTGGTATGCCCTGTGATGTCAATAAAGGTGGAGTGCGGGATCTGGGTTAGATCCTTTGTGATCTCCTCAGTTGGGGTCAGAACTGCGATGGCTTTGCCGGTGCACAGGTGTGGCATCAGCATGAAACGTTGCATTTCAAAAGATTGTATTTCGCCATATATGGTGAGACCATCTTTCAGGTGTTGCTCCAAAATGTCACGTTTTACCGTAGTAGGCAAAAAGTCAAATGTGAGGAAAATTTGGTTTGATTTTGTTCATCTTGTGCATTTAGTTTCGATGAATCATTGCCTTTGGGGAAGTTGACCACTATGCATACCACTGCAGCCTCGTCTGCTGCTATTTTGCTTTTGAAACCTAGGTCCAGCCAACTGCGTGACATGGAGTGAGGTGCAACGTACACCGCGGTCAGGAAAATTTTGTGTACATCTTCACAAAATTTTTCCCATAGGGCTGTTTTTTGGATGTCCAGATACACACGGACTCCGAATTCCACCGACAAAAGTGGCTGGGAATGTGGCATATTGATGTACTGGTTGCATTGTACTTGCCATGCGAGTATCTCCGCGGAAATTGTGACCAGCGGTTTTTTTAGATTTTTTTCTATTCCACCGGATTCTCTGGGGCGTTTTTGAACGTTAGAGGCCGCGGGCCTTCCGCCTGCTCCTCTTGCCTTGCTTGCCCAACTGCTCACAGACATGGGCGCAGACTAATCCCCTCTATGAGATTATCAAACTAGATTTAGTCTTGAATTGAATAGGTTGCAAAAGTGTTTGCAACAAGAAAGAAAAGTTTTACCCTCATCACCAACTTTGTTGAGACAATATTAATGGGTGCTACACAGTCAACAATCGCCCACACTGGTACTTGAATCATAAGTCTTCTATATATGTACACTTGGAGTATTGTAAGATAATATTTACTGAGTGTATAATGGCATTATTAGCTGAATCAAAGGGTGTGAATTATTTGCACCAATAAATCAGGGAATAATTTCTTGATCTCACTAGGGGGGATTGACAGGTTTGACTCATCTAATCAAACTTAGTCAATTCTTATGGATTAACTGCGGCTCAAATCTTGTCCGCCAGTCGTTGGGCATAAAACCAAGCATCTTCTTTATTATCTCAGGGTTGATCTCCTTTGCCCCAGATCTTGTTACCATATTCACATCTGAATCAACTAATTGATACGGCTGATCCTGCACTACTTCGTCCACAAAAAATTACTGATATCAATTTCATCATTCATAATAATGGGAGGAACAAGTTTTTCTGTATCTCTTGACTGTTCCCCGTCTAGGCCATGGTCCTTTTCCCAACTCCTTTGTGTGTGCAGACTTTTTCACTTGGACTAAGTAATTTGATCTTTGGGTTTCTTGCAGTGCATAGTGAAATGTCCTTTTCCTCCACAATGGTATCAGACTTCCTCTCTCTTGTTGATCATTTAAAGTCTTTAGCTTATTTCCTGGCACAGTTTGGTTATTCATCTCCTTAGCGCCCTTGCTCCCCTTCATGGGATTCAAAGTTCATAATGAATTTGAATTAAAACTTCTATTTGGTGCATTGAAGGTAGCTCCCAATATTTTCAAATTATCTACCATCTGAGAGGTGGTAGTTCCCATTATGAATACGGAAGACATCATTTGGAAAAAAATTGCAGTAGGGCCAAAAGGGAACTTGCAGTGTGATCCAGGCATTGAAGTCATCCAGCACTTTCGCTCCAATCAAGATTTGAAATTCATGGTATAACAATCGGCATAACCTGATAAGGATTCATCCTTATGGAATTATATGCCCATAAATTCTTTCTTGCGCTTTGACATGTACGTGGGGCTTTCAAATTCCTTCATAATGGCGCCTTGGCTTCTGCATATGACCAGCTATTCCCTCTAGATGGGGCAACACTAGGTTTTGACAATTGGTAACAGGTAGTTCAGCACCGTCAATGCCTTTTGACAATTGCCATATCCATACACAATAATATCAAAATAATTAGAAAAATGCAGGGGCATTATCCCAACGGAAAGTTGGTATTTTTGGTGCCACTTTGAATTCCTCCTAGGCTTCTCTAGCCACCACTCTTGGTTCAGCTACTTGGCTCACTCGTGGAGTAATTTTGGGCATTTTCTCTAAATTAGCTATGGAAGCAAGTGGCATGTTTATTGGGATAATCATCTTTCTAACTGGAGCCTAGGAAGTTCTTTCTTTGGCGTCAGTCGCCTTGGCTCACATTTTTATTTATGAGTCGTCAACTCCTTGAACTGCTTAATCAGCCGCTCTATATCTGTACTGAATGCTCTTTAACATCTGCGATCTGCTTTACACTTTGTTTTTGGAAATGAGAATCTTAAACTAAGTCCCCTTCTTTTTCTTCAATGATGTTACTTTTCCAAGTAACTCATTTCTAAAACTCATGACATTATTCATCCTTTCCTTGGTATTGGCTATTCTCTCCTCCAAGGCAGCAAATTCTTGATGATCCAATGAGTTCAGGGCATTCTGGTTAACGGTTGCCAACTCCATCCAGAGTTTTCTTATTTTGTCCTTATATGACATCGCGTCCTAGTATCTTCTACTCAACTATACCCTGTAGTGAGCACCAATTATTAAATTTATAAGGTTCTTTATTATTCTTGGCTGATAACCCTAAATTAATTAAATGCACAGTTAATCATCATGCAAATATCCACGTTGTCTAATAGTAAGATGTATTTGCTTAATAATAATATTATGACTAATATCCATAGCTGAATAAAGTACTAGTATTGGGTCCAACGCTTGACCAGTATTTTCTCTTGAAATACTTATAATGTCCTCAAAAGGACTTTTGTTCCCCTGTGCCACCTAACCTAATCCATTGTCAGATCCTTGTTTACGGTTTTTCTCTGGTGACATGCAGTTGGAAGCAACCCCAATTCAGTTAGGCTTCTCTTCTCTGGATCCACTCTCAGATCATTACTCTTTATCCTAAAGCTTTCAATTAAAGCACACCGCAATATTTTTCTTGAGAGAGAATAGAACTTGAAATGGACTCTGGCAAAGTATATCTTAATACTCTGATAATTAGTGTTTCTGTTCAAGTATATTTAATTAGTGAATTCTTTGGGGGAATTTATAGTAGAATTCAGCGCCCAATCCTCAGTTGGCACCTCCCTAATGAAATGGCAGCTGTTGCCGTTGTTTTACCCATCCTCGTCTCATTAGTAATAATCCTCCCATTCTATCTAGGATTCTGTCGTTGGACATCCTTGAGGCCTAAAATGGAAAAGAGTCAGAAAACATGTCCCTAACGTTTCTACTTGATCTCATTGAAGAAACCATATTTGGCAAGTAACATGCTTAAGCAATGGGACTTGTTACCAAATAAGGAAGGTCATGAAACAACTGATTGATTCGCTAGTTGCAGTTGGCATCACTCACCTCACAACTTAATACCTAAGTTCCAAATTGGTCAGTGATGAAACCTGACCAATCACAATTGGTACACCTAATGGCTATCATTAATCAACTATCAGAGGCCCCTATTTTGTTGGCAACTCTGCCCAGTGAGATCTTATGCATTCATCTAGATCAATCCCCAATGGATCTGATTCTGCTGAATAACCTATAATCCCCCAAACATTGTTACTCCAAAATCAGGGTCAACCGATATCCAATTCACTCACTATAGGGAATTATCCCCTAAGGACTCCTGGTAATCTAGTCATCTGGGAATATGATCAAAAATCCCAACTGAAGCGTATAGAGGAACTCATTTTCAGCGTCTACAGCCTCAGGGGTAACTTCGTTTTTCCTCCTTAGACTTGATATTCAAATTTAAAAATGAAGGGCGGATAATTAAGAAGGCATGTTGATTTTTTGGGGCTCCTTTACTTTTAACTGTTAATTAAAATATTAGCGGAATCTGATACTCTAGTAAGGGCAGGTATTTTTCTTTGTGTTTGATGATGCTTTAAAGTCATGCATCAGTTGGACCCTAACAAGCAATTCATGAATATCATTTTCTAATTCAATAGCAGGTGCAGTAATTAAAAGTTTCCTAATCATAGAGGTAAGGCGAAATACGCCACAATTGCCTTAGTTGTCCAATTACCTGCCGTCCCATATTCAGCTTTATGAACCAAATCTTGATCATTTTTATTCCTTTTGGATAAGTTGGGAGGATATAATGGTAAAAAGTGAGCCAATGTCAGTTATTGCCAAGACTTTTCTTATGTACGACTACTTCTTCTCAAACCTCCAAAGACCTGAACTTAGAGTTAGCGGCTAGTAAACTTTCATTGGGAATTCGCAGCAAAGCAAGTGAAGAATTTTTGACACAATATAGCTTGGGGATGACAATGTACTTAAAGATATTATCTGCCAGTGCTTGGCTTTCCTTAGATAAACTGACTTCCAAAAAAGTGCTTGGGTAGATGCCCTTTATAAAAATAATAAAGTTAAAGATCTTTATCTTCTTGGATAGAAAGGGGTATATTAACTTCCTCAGGAATTGCTAACAAAAGCATCCAAAGGTGTTGGGCATAGAACAAGAGCTAGTACAAGGGTCCTAAAACACATATTGTTGTCAGCATAAGAAGCCTCCTGACCTATAATAACTGTCTTTTGCCAATCTACGTTGGAGGATGTGACAAAAGTTTACAGTATGGTTGATTCTTTTGCAAAAGTGCAGAATAATTTGGGTGTAGGTGACTCAGGTGGTGTAACTGTTAGCACTAAGGGCCAAGGCTCTTTAATATTAAGATGGGGGCCAGTGGGTTTGATTGGGTTGGTCAGAATCTCCAATATAGCTTCTTTGATTTGGAGGAGGGACTTCAAAGTAGACTTCATCGCTTTAAGATATAGTAAGATATTTGAAATACCTTTAACGCCAAAATTTAGGCAGTGAAAGCGTCATCCAGTGTAAGATGATTTCATGTGACCAACATTTGAGCCTCTAGGTAAAACAATTTGTGAACTCAGGGACAGTTTCTCCCCAATTAAGGCTTTTGTCAATAAAAATCTTGTTTTTGAATGTATAAAGTTAGATCAATCCTAAATTCACAAAGCAAGGCAGACATGGCATCATTCCAAGTATGGCAAAGCATTATATGAGACACCATAATGTCTTAAGTGACACGACTAAGACTGTTAGTTAGGTTTTTAGGCCTTTGGGTGTTGGTGGCTTCTTCCATAGCATTTTTGTAACAAATTAGGATTAAAAAAATACTCCCTTTTCCTAAGACATACTTCTCTTTGAATGACGGTTTGGACGTGCCACTGGAGGGTTAACAGTTGAATGGTGTGGATTGGAACTGGAGGTGTTTTCTTTAAAGAGGAACTGCTATCGCTGGAATATTTGTGAGGGTGGAGAGCATCCATATGACTTTGTGAGTCGTTGATATTTTCAATTAAGAGTCTACCCAATCATGGACGGCACAAAGGGCCAATTTTGTGGCAACAAGCGGGGTTAGCTGTTAAATTTCGCTTTTTAGCTCGGTAGTCCCCTCAAAGTTCAAGTTGGCGTTGATCAATAGCGAGCATTCTTTGCTCCATCCCACATATCACAGCGGGTAAATTAGATAAGAGTATAAGGCGTTCCTAATCCAGAGAGGGGTCTGACATCAAATTGTGATTGCCCATTCAATACTAGTTGCACCGTGAACTCAGAATAGCTGGTAGGGAGCACCAGTTTTGTCAGGACTTAGGGGTTTAGAACCCTTGTCCTTTTATTTTTAAGTCCTTGAAACCCAAAATTTCTGGGTGCTGGATTATAAGTTTTAATTTCTTTGGTCTTAAAGTCTTCACTCAGGATAAAGTTCCTTAAGTGGTAACTCAATATTATATTTTCGTCCTTAATATATTAAGGTAGGCCAAATAATTAAATGGAAAAAGAGATTAGTTATTTTGCTTAGGCACAAAATTATATGGGAGATCTGGGGAGCTGTTTTATCAGTAAATCTTTAATCATTCTGAGCTAGAATCTAAGCTTAAGTATCAATTGTGAAGTCTATGGCAGGTTTGTTCATTTCTGTCAAAAAGGATTTGATCACCACATTGATCAGGTTTGAACCCAATACTAGGGGATTTTGGGGTAATACTATTCAGCTGCATAAGTTGGGGTTTATCCCTAATATTGATAGACCTTTAAATTTGTTGGAAATTATCCCCACCAATAGTTTCAGATTTTTTGTTAGATTGGTTTGATTCCAATCATTTGACACAAGTGATTCTTAGATTTGGGCAAGAATATCAATAGCCTTCTTGATCAATTTCTTGAAAAACCTTGGGGGTGTTAGTGATGAGCAGGGGGAACGCTAAAATAAAGACTTAAAGACAATGGAAGAGCGTTTGTCAGATTCTAGTGGTTGACCCAAAAATAATTCTTTGACAACCATCAGATTGGGCTGATTATCCTTCCAATGATTGAGCTAATACTCTAAATTCCTGCCTTAAAGCCTATCGCAACTACATAGCTTGGACCAATTCTATCAACATCAATATAATCCAAATATTCTATTAAAAGCTTGGGATGAATATGCTTGCAGATTAAGGCCGATTGTTACATTCAAAACTTGGCAATTAGTCCTGATTACTTGGGACCAATATTACTATCCAACATAATTAATCGCTCAGGATTGACCCAAAGATAACGTCTAAAAGTCCTATGGACAGATAGACATTATAACGTAATCATTTTTCCGTCCTAGGGCAAAATTCGTATGCCAACTTTTGTAATCAGCACAATAGCGCAAGCACATGGACCTCTCAAATGGGAGCACCATGTGCTATTGAGAGAGGCATGCTGACGTCCCAATTAGGGGTATGTCATCTACTTTAATTAATGCAGAAATTTCACAGAAGATATATTCATCAGCAGTATGAAAAAACTCAAATCAAGAGGATCCTGGGACAATTTTGCATGTTCTAATTGCGATTTTATCCCTGAAATCCTCCCAATTTTGAGAGTATTTTTGCCACCAATAAACTCAGCAATTAGTCTCATTAATAATAGTTTAAGGGCCAAACTGAGGTGGAAGGTAATCTGATGAAATATGTGCTTGAATGTGGCCATAAGATGCCCTAGAGGTATAAAAACTGGCGCCTGGCCTTATGCTTAATTATTAAATAAATATCCTCTAATAAAGATATTTTATTTTATCTCTTTCCTTGTTTTTATCAGAATCCTTTCTTTGAGAAGTGTAGACAATTTAGGAGAGCCAAATCCACAGCTTTTATATCTTCCTGATCAAATAAAGTTCCCAAATATGAAGGGAAAAATAAGCCCGAAATAAACCAGAATAGTCGGTCTATTCTAATAGCTTAGTGAGTTTCTGAACGGTGAAAATACTGTTAGCCACTGACAATATCAAGGATCATTTGGCCAAACTTTGTCCAAATTAAGTGTGCAGGATCATAATTATCAAGTGAGCAATACTCAGGATCTGAAAACTGGTGCTCACTCGAAATTGGTGACACTCTCTGTTATGGATTCACATAAACTGTTCCTGGTAGATCTGGCCAGATGGGAAAGTGACAACGAGATGAAAACTTTTGACAAAGATAGTTTCAGATTATTTTAGTACCAGCTGCCATGGCTCTTATTTGGGTATCTCCTACTCCCTGGATATTATCACAGTGGGAGGAGCTCATGCTTATACAACAAGCCCAATTAATTTTACACTGCAAGTATAAAAGCTATGCTAAAAATTCTATATCAGGGTTTTAAAATTGGTACTTCACAAATTGATTCCTCCTTTGGCCTGTTCTACTACCTTAAGGATCAGGCGCTCAAGAAGGAGATAAACACGAAGTACTGCAATGCAACCATGGCATCTCTTGCCAAACGTCTCACAGACATTCAAGCAATTAAAGAATTCCTGGTTAAATTTTTCTAACGCTCAATTAAGCATACCAAGCTAATCATTGCTAGACAATATCTAGAAATCGCGGAAATCTACTGTGTGCAAGGGGAGGAACAATCTTCCTGAAATGCTCTACTTGACAAATTAAATTCTAGTTATACTGGAGTCAGAAAAACAATTGTGGATTATATGGGACTTGTCAATGAAGCTCATGGAAGATTAGAACAAACACAATGAGCTATTAAACAAAGGAGTCCCGCAGATAGCTGCAGAATTTCTTACACACCATGGGCTATTGCATGAATGGTACAAAACATGAATACCCGCTGTCAAAAACTGGAAGCTCATTATGACTTACTATCATCTCAGTCAGAACGACTCACCATACATGCCACTTCAGGCCAAAGAAATCACCTTGAATTAAATGCAAAGTATGATGATTTTGAGAATTATGTTCAGGCCAAATTGGATATTGTAAACAAAAGCACTAAAGACCTGGCAGCAAAGATAGACATCCTGAATAGGGATGAGGATAATGTCTAGATCAAATAGTAACTTTCAAAAACTTGGATGGTTGTGTCAAGATTGCAGGCCAGAAATACTGAAATTACTCAGGAGAATTGGGAACTCAGAATGCAATGTCAACTGAAAATTCCTGAGTAGACAGTATGGCCAAAAACACTAAAAACAATCAAGCGCTATTCAAAGAAAATTATGATAACTTTAAAAAGGAATTTGAATCCCTCAAAAAGCACAGCTGCCAGTGCTCACCCAGCTTTAACAAAAGAGATATAGGAAAAAGCTCAACTTATTCGGTAAAAAAAAGCCTGGAAAAACAACAAAAGGGCTGAACTCAAGCACCAGAATACATTAGTTTGGAGCAATATCATGAAATTGGATCATCAGAAATTTATACTGATGCAAAATCTGATATTTCAAACATCCATCCTATGCCTCGAGCTCTGGCATTAATCCCAACTCCAGATACTCCCCAACAGGAAAGAGGGCCGATTCTAAACAAAAATACACCAAGACTTTCAAGAAGAAGTACAATCCTATGCCTGAAACTGGGCGAGATGACTTCAAACCATTGATTTTATTAAAGTACAATAAGTATGGGAACGTTCACTCTTTCCTCAAGCAATTTTTAAAAGCATTGCGAGGAACATCAGACCATGCAAAAGGATCAGCACTGATAAGCTCTCTCTCATGCCCATAGCTGTAATCTCGTTATGCTCAATTTGGGCGATGATTGGTCCTATATGGATGCCAAAATTGCAGTGACAAACCAGTTTATAGGGCCTGAAAAGTTAGAAACCCAAAAAAGAGCTTCTGAATATTAGATGCAAGCAGAATGAGACTATCAAGGACTTTGCGTATAGATTTTTCCATCAAGCACAAGTTCTGCGTGGTTACAGAGCAATAGATAAGTTTGACGCTAAGACTGCAATGGAACACGCAGTTATGCCCTTCCTTGAACTGCACAATGTCATGATAACTGCATTCAATGGAAGCTTAAGAATCCAAGAGCTTACCAATTACTTGAGAAGCTGTTTTGTGATTTTTACCCCTAATTGGCCCAAAGATCACAAAGATCCCGATTTTCAGGCCCAAAAAGCAATAATATGTCTGACC
>JAKSZP010014018.1:0-23336 GCA_022478985.1 Massospora cicadina | reverse complement strand
TTGCACAACCCTTGAGGTAATTATGTGGGTTGAAATAGACCCTCACTACAAATAAGAGCGCATTTCTCCTGATCCTGAGGATAAAGGTCCATTTTCAAATAGCTACTAGCCAAGTCCAATCCAGAGAAGAAGTTAGATCCAAAGAGTTGTTCTAGAGCGTCATCAATGTGGGGGATAGGATATCTATCCTTTTTTGTGAGGTTATTTAATTTGCGGTAGTCCATGACTATCCAATGACCTCCATTTTTCTTTTTTATTAGCAAAAGGGGGAAAGACCGAGGTCTTTGTGAAAGAATTAGTAACCCCAAGTCAAATAATTGCTGGAGCTCCGTCCTCATTTGCTGTTCCTCCACCTTTGACTTTTAATAATGTTTGGACTTATAAGATGACATCACTCACATCAATGGTTTGGCTCCAGCCCTTCATATGTCCATAGTCAGTATCTGACTTCGAGAATAAATCGCTATAGTCATCTAGGAGAGTATGAACTTTTTACAGCTCATCTGGGGCCAGCTCATCCAAGATATGGACGTTGTGTAAGGTACATACCAGGTTATTCATTGGCAAGCCCAAATCCGTCATAGAGCCAATGGAGTGAAATTTGTTCAATGTCCTCCACAGGGACTACAAGCCTCTGTCAATCTCCTGGTGTTTTCTTTTAACCATGTCCTTGCCGGTGAGGTTTCCCAGAAGAATAGTAATAGGCCTCTGGTAGGCTGGGTCAAATATCCCAGACAATATCTGAGGCTCCAAGGGGCTAACGCCTTAAAAACAAATGATATGCAAAAAGCAGTGGTGTGAGATTTGGAGCGTGATTTTAGTGTCAACCAAACGTTGTTCACCAGGCTAAATCAAGACCTCAACTGCAGCATATAAAGGAATACCGTACCTAGCAACCACTGAATCTAGAAATTTCTTTGCGTTGCGGCCAGAGGTGAAATAATACAAAGTCATAGCTGAAAAGGGGTATTTGATCAGGCAAGAGTAATCATACTTGCTGAGTTCTTTATTGAATAGGACTAAAGTGACTTCATAGTTGAGTAATGAGAGGAAACATTGCTTCATGTTGTTTATTCCCTCGTACTCAAGCATAAACTGGGTACCAATGAGCATATCATATGAGTTGTTGTCCAAGGCCTTGGCAGGGGTGATAAGATAAGCTTCCCAATTCAAATGGGAAGGGAAGAGTATGCCACAATAGCACGGGTATTGTTTGGGCCTGTGGTTTCAAATCCTTGAGTGTACTCCAAGTCAGTCGCTAGATTTATCTTTTTGATAAAGCTTAGTGGAGATCATGTTAACTTGGGAACCAGTGTCCAGAATTGCCATTACTTGGACTTTTTGAATGACCACTTCAACCTTGGTGAGTGTTCCTTCAAAGTTAGGTGACAAAGCTAAGACCTCCTTGAGCCAGAATGTGGAGGTTAGTGTTTGAGTAGTCTTGGGGTATTTATCCAGGATGAATTTCAAAGTACGGACCCACTGAAGAGGTTAGATAAAGACAGCTAAGAATTGATTGCCATCGCTGGCAGTGTCAATAACCTTGGGACACCCTAGAACTTGGCTGAGGTATGTTTCCTCAGGTATGGTGGTTTAATCTACTTCTCCAGCGTCCAAATGATCAGGAAACTCTACTTCTATGGGGGCTCCCAATATATAGTAACCAACGTCAGTATACCCCCCTCAGATTTGTCCCCAAGGGTATTCTCAACCACTGGTAAGGACGCAATTGAGGTAGGGGAGACGACCACATGAGGTGAGATAGTTATCCTCTGACCATACGCCTTTCCAGAAAGCCCTTTATTGTCACAGGGGTTACCCTTGGGGCGAACAAAGGAAGGGGCGATATCTTTTTTAAGTGGCACTGAGGAAGCAGGTTTCACTGGGAGGATAAGCACAGGTGGGCTCACCCCCAACTGTTCTGAATGTGAAAGCTCTTCAACGGTTAGAACTGAAGGTTTCACCTCAGCTTCATTCGTTGTTGCACATGAATGGAAATAAGCAACATCTAACAAAGCCTCTTTTATGTCGCAGATGGTTTTAAATTGGCTTTTCACTGAAATGATATGCCTGGTGAGAGAGGGTTGAGAAGCTAACCCAGCTAGCACGGCTGCAATAGCATCTTCAGGGTTAGCATGTTAGACGTTGACAACCTTTGCGCAGTAAGGTAAAATCGCTCAGCAAAGGCAGCGGTTGGTTCTTACTCATACAACCTATGGTGCATAAAAACCTGTTTATCCCTGTTTAGACTCTGCTCTGATCTGAATTCACCAAAAGAGCCTTATTCACCTCTACCCAGGTGTGCAAAGTGGCCATATAAAGCACTATCATCTCTTGTGCCAAGCGACTTAAGCAAGGGAGGATGTGTTAAACCTTTTGCTTATAAGCGGCAACATGCATGGTAGCTTTAATAACACACAAAAAGGAAGCAATTCTCCCTTCACTGGGAGTATACTTGTCTTTAAGAGAAGGCTTTAATGGGCGCTGATCAAGCTTTTTGAGATGGAATAAAGCGCTTGCTAGTTGCTTTTCCAGGGCAACTATTCTAGGTTCAGTTTGAAAAGGAAGAGTGAGAGGATTACCCCTTTTAAGGCCTCCATTTTTGAGATCTTTTTGTTTTTAGTATACAGGATTAGCCCCTGTAGTGAGCACCACTTTGTAGTAATCCAGCTAGATGTTTGCTCACTGGTTCTTCGCCTCTGGATTTCACAACTAAGTTGTTAGATAAAGCTAAAAAACACTGATAAATAAAAAAGCTAGTTTTATAGATTTTATTAGTGGAAACTTGGGAAAAGAGAAAAAACAAACCCTCTCAATATCCAACTGGTCAGTATTTAAACTGTATCGAGGGTCAAAGGGAATTTAAGGATAAGTTTGGAATGGCTTGTTACAGTCCATAAAAGGAAATATGCAATTCAGCCTATCAAAGCTCAAAAAAATCACTTCACTTTAGCTGAACGACGGATAGGGAGTTAGTTTTTGGCAGTACATACCCATGGGGTAACAATTTCGTAAATTTTAGCTAATCTTTTTGGCTAAAATTATTTCACCTTGGGGGACCTCCACCACGCCTATAAAAGGGCGTGATCCCTCACTTAGGTGATTGAAGGGATTGGATGTGGCAGAGGGAGAAAACGCTGGTGGACTCCCCAGGTTCCCTCGCATGGTTGGGGAAATTTGACTGTATGACTTCATGCTAATTGCCCAATTAATATTTAAAACAGTGTTACCCCAATTTTTGGGGTTCCACCTAGAATTGACCAGGGTCTTTTGGCAAAGAGAATCATTATTTATTATTAAAATCGCTCTTATGATTATCACAAACTCATAAATGGCTGACATTTCTCTTTTTTGGCCTATTTTTCCCCAAAAGATTCTTATTTTGCAGCTGAGAGGAAAATGTCTGACATGGCCTAATAGAATGGATGAATCAAACACTGGTGCATGCCCTGCAACAAAGCATCACAGACAACCCTGATAAATGGCCTGAAATCTTACTCGCCATCCTTTGGGCATACCAAACTAAAATCCATAGTACTACCAAACATACAGCATATGAGCTACTGTTTGGATTAAAGTTCCAGCCCAACACATTGGCCAAGCAACTCAGCAACCTTTTCTATCAACTCGCCACTTAAAATGGTCTGACATGAAGAAACTGGAACATGATTATGTCCATCAAATGAAGACCAACTATGAACCACCTCAAAACTCTTCAGGTTTTTTACAGTAAAAGATCTAATATTCCTTTATCAAAATAAACTTATGAACTCCCGCTCCAAGAAAACTCACTCACATTTCAAAGGGACATTTAGAGTTACCAAAGTACTCCCCTATTGAACTACAACCTAGAAACCTTAACAGAGTGCCATATTAGTCAACTAAATTGTAACTGGCTTAAACTTTACCAGTATAGAAATTAATAGGGGAGAGTCAAACGGGATTAATAATTCTGTTATAATCCACTGGAATTGTAATTCCCCATTTTGGTGAATTTTCATTTTTTATCTTGATTTTTTACTTGATTCTCCTAGAACATTTTAGGCACTGAAATATCCCTAGAAACAGGCATAAACACCTTCAATTTTTATCAATATAAAGCAGCAGATTCTAAAGTTTAACTTCCTGTTGTGTTTCTTATCTTCCAGTTTTAAGAAATATTCTTCCCTGGGCGTTTTAATCTGTAAACACCCAGGATGACTGATGACAACAACCAAATTGATGATCCTGAAATCCCTGATAGTTATGCTCCACCACCCGCCACCTGTCAGGTAATACATCGGAATCCCTAGTTCTTTGACATTACTTAGATAAGCCTAATTTATAAGAAACTCCATCTGGAGAGATGTTGGATCCCAAAAAACTAAATACCAACCTTCAGAGCGAGGATTATTGTCTAAAATCGATTTAAGGACCAAACCATGCAATTTATTATCCAACTCCAATAATTCCAACTATATCTAGGCCAATTTTAATCAGGAACTCTAGAGTATTACTAAGGATCTTTATATGAAAGCTAATCCTCCTGATTCACACTCTAAATAGAATAACTTTGATACCCAATCCACCTAATCTAAACCTTGATGTTCCTCAAATTAAGAATGTAGCATTTATGCCTTCAAAGTAATCAAAACAGTATTGATTGACTTCTCATCTTTTTGTAACTATAATGAGCACACCAATCTCTTTATAATTTTGCATCTCTAACTTTGTACAAGCTGATATTATTTGGTCTCTTTATCTTATTGCTAACTTTATAGCATTATTATTAATTTCATCTTACCAATATGCGAGATCAGAATAAGCTTTTCTTTCTGAATACTATCACTTTTAGTAATATGATTTGATTCAAACAGCGTAATTTGATAATCAACACCAGGTGAGATAAGTATGAATAATAACGCAAAGAGCTGGGCAAATGCGGTAAAGGGCAGAGGACCCAGACCTGCACCGCCCAAAGGTGCCAAGTGCACAGGTACAAACGAAAATCTCAGCAAAAATAAAAAACTTAAGGTGGTGCCTCCTGCAGGTTTCATCAATTTTTTGGTAAAATACTGCAGCTACTTGGAAGTATCCCAAATGTAACCATTGTCATTGGTGGAACATGGGATATGAGTTTTCCTGGGCGTAGAAATACTGACAATGTTGGAAAAGTTTGGCAAAACCCAACAAAACTTTTTTCCCACATGGGTGTACTTAACCTATACTATCTGCAGAGGTTGGGTAGATCTTGGGTTTGAAACTGCGGAAGAAGCGAACAAAGCAGTGAAAGTCAAAGTGGTACTCGACCTTCCTGATGGACAGCAATTGGTCCCAACCAAACGCACCTGTTGGACTGAATCCAAAGACATTTTCATAATTTTTGACTATCTTCTGAAAACACTGGTGCACACAGTAGTCAAAAGACATCTCTGAGAAGGCTTGGAAGCCCATGGAGAAATTAAACAATTTGAAATGCAATGATTCCAGCTGATGCTGACCCTTAGCATGGGGAAGGCAATTGCAATAATTACACTGAACCAGGATGTAGTAGAGGATATTACAAAAATCCCCCACATCGCATCCTTCATAATTGATGGGAAAAAATCCCAGCTGTTTCATGCAACAGTGGAAAGCGCACCCCCCCATTTGCAACCACTGCCAGGCCTTTGAGCACAAGATTAATGATTGCCCTATAAAAGAAGGCCTGAGAGAATTGGAACTCTGTGAGGAGGAAATGGGCGAAGATGACTCAGGGTATGCCAAAATCACGGATACTACACAAGCCTTCAACTGGGGAGAACATGGGCAATATAAAATAATTGACCTATTTCCCCAAAAGAACAAAAAATGGCCAAACAAGCTCGCAAGCTGGATGCAGCCAAGGCAAAGGCCTCAGCAGAATCAACCATATCGCCGGAGCAGATCCAGGAAGACATGGAGGAATTTGAGTCCATGAACCAATCAGATCCCATGGAAAACCATACACCCAATCTGACCAGTTTGAATTTGGCAGAACCCAATTTAGAAACGAATGCAGAAAAATTGGGGTTCAGTGCACCCCATGAGATTGCGGAATTTAACCCAATTGGGAAGTAAAATCAACAATGGAATGCACAAGAAAATAATGTGGCAAATAAAAACCCACAAGTGCACCTCAATAACATAATGAAACCAAGCAAAGCCAAGTGGAGCAAAAACTGTGGCGATGAAAGGGGCAGAATACACCCCAACTCCTACTCATGGTTATGCTCTCCGCAGCAGAGGTGCAGTGGAGAGCAATGTGAGCAAGGGAGTAGGGCTGGGAGGCCCTGCTAACCGCTCCTGAGGCGCATCGGGCGTCTCAGTAGAGATAGGGATGCTGAAAATAGCGGGACTCAAGGCCTTAACGTCCCAGGCCAAGAAGTTGAGTCTCCTACAAAACCCACCTGTGGATATCCTGGCGGTGCAGGAAGCCCACTGTCCACAGGGAGAGGAGGAGGCATGGGAAAAGATGCTTCTCCCAACAATATCATTTTGGTCACTCCGCTGTGGGGTGATAGTATGCACAAACCAAAACTTTAAATTTATTAATAAAAATTCGTTCCTGGACAGCTGTGTACTCGCTGTAACCTTCTCATGGCACACCAAAGTGCACACAATAGCCAGTGTGTACGCCATGAATGGTGCACATGACTGAAGAGAATTTCTCACATCCCTAACACAACTAAATATACCAGCAAATACTTTCATAATGGGAGACATGAACTGCTGGATTAACCCAGAGATGGACTGATGGCCATACACAACGGAGATACCACAAGGGCAAGTGGAACTCCAAGTACTAAAGGCCACCCTGGGACTAATTGATCCACTGCCAAAAAGGCAATCCCTGCTACAAAACATGACACGCCCACATGTACACAATGGTACACTTATCTCTATGTTGAGGACAAACCTGTTGGACTTTTGGAGATTTTTAGCTCGCTGGTGCTTATAAGCCTAAAAACCAACAACTGAGGGAGAAAATCACCTAAAATAAAAAGGTTAAATAAATAATAAAACTTAGGAATTTGAGCTTTTTTGTGTATTTATTGATAGCCACGGGGGTTCAGAAATGATCCCTATTTTTTCATCGATAATTCATAGTTTGCATGTTAGAGTTTGAGGTTTGAATTGCTTAGCACATTCTGAAATTAGGAAATATGCGAGAAGGACCTATCATGTCATTTTAAACTCACGTTAGTTTAGGAAACGGCCAAAAGGGGCTGACAATAGGGAATTTGGCTCCATGAGGTAAGGCTTTCATAAATTTCACCCAATCACTGGGAGGGTAAAGAATATCACTCCATTGGTCCCCAGTTTTAGTAGGAAACTTAGGGCCCCAATTTATTGGGTTCTACTGAGAGTTGGCCAGGGTCTTTTGGCTGGTGGAATCATTTTTAAAAATAAAATTGATAGTTGTATTATCAGAAGCGGCTAAATGTCCAATGCTTCTCCGATTTTCCCCTGTTTGCCCCCCAACACTCTTACTTTGCAGCCTGGAGGGCAAATGTCCGACATCGCCCCCTCAAGAATGTTGGGGAGAATAGGGCTGAAGGAAGCGCCTTTGAACTTAGTTGATGGTGATCCTGGAAGCAAGGGATTTGATAGAATATTCATCTCCTCGCTTGTAGGTAACTGAAAAGGGCCCTTCCCAAATAGAGTCAAGCTTTTCACTTCTTGGAGTGATTCAGTTTGTGGTAATAGAGGACCAAGTTGGATACCTGAAACGAGGGAAGAGGGGCCCGGAGCTCATTTGCAGCTTAGACTTCTTTGGTAACAGTCTTTGATAAATTAGTCATAGCCTCAGACTGTAATTGGATGATGTGTTGGGCCAACTTTCTCATGGCTTGTTCAGGATTGGTCCTATCAGAGAAGACATCTTTAGCTAATAACGCTGGTACCCCAGGTTCTCGCCCATATAACACTCAGAAAGGGGACATTTTAAGTATATGGTGATAGCTAATGTGATAAGCCATGAGCGCACTGGGCAAGTAAAGATCCCAGTGAAGAGGGTCTGAACTGGCCATCTTCCGCAATATAGAGACTAAGGCCCCATCAGCTCTTTCTACAGCCCCATTGGTGGATGGATTGTAAGGAGCAGAGAAAAGTTGTTGCGTCCCATGGAAGTGGCAAGAAGCTTTACCACCTGGGAAGTGAAGTTCTTTCTGTTATCACAAAGGAGAACATGGGGAAAACCATGCCACGTGAAGATGTATTTATGTAAAAAGTTAGCTGTGGCTTTGGAAGTCTGAGCGGGGAGAGCCACAGCTTCAACCATATAGTAAAATGATCTATACCAACCAAGATATAACAATTACCCCCTGTAGTCTGAGGGAGAGGACCTACCACATCTAAGCTAATGGTGTGGAAAGGTTGATGTGGAGTCGTAAGTTGGTACTGATAACGGGATTTGAAGCGGAATTGTTTTTTGCAGGTCAGGCAGGCTTCCAAGACTTCTGTTATGGTTTCCATGATGCCCTCCCAATAACACCGCTCTTTAACCCACTCATAGGTTTTCCTGACTCCGCCATGGCCCATGAGAGTATGAAACTCCATTATCGCAGGTACGCGCTCAGATGGCCGGAGATAGGGCAACCTTTTGGCCCCCATTTGCTTGTACAACTTCCCTCTCTCCACCTTGGTATTGCGAGAGTGCCAAGCTAACATCTTTTTTACAGGCTCATCTTCATCAGCTCACGCCCCAGGAGTCATTAGGAGGTCATGCAACCTCTCAGCTTCACTATTGTCAAGGTGAAGAACAGGCAAACGCGTTAACCCATCAACATTCATATGGCATGTCCCAGCATGATGCTCAATAGTCATATCATAATGCTGGAGCTTAAGAGCCCAGCGAGCCAACCGTCCAGTGGGATCCTTCATATTCTGCAACCACTTTAGAGAAGTGTGGTCGGTGATTACTTTGAAAGAAGTGCCATAAAGGAAAGGGCGGTATTGCTTAACAGCAAGCAAGGCAGCTAAGCACTCCTTCTCAGTGACGCTGTAATTGCGCTCAGCTTGTAAAAGCATTTTGCTAAAATATGACTCAGGATGATCAACCCCATTTTCGTCCAATTGAGCTAAGATAGCTCAAACGGCGTAATCAGAAGCATCCGTGAATAAAATGAAGGGCTTGCCATAGTCAGGGTGACGGAGTATTGGCCTTTTTTGTAATAACGCCTTCATGCTCTCAAATGCAGCTTTTTGTTCAGCACCCCAATGGAAAGGGGTGTTTTTAGCCAGGAGACGGACAAGGGGCTCACTGAGTTGGGCGAATTTAGGGATGAATTGATGGTAGTACCCCATCATGCCCAAAAAGACTTGTATGTCTCGAAGAGTTGTAGGAGGGGGCATCTTAGATATTGCTTCAACCTTGTCTTGTAGAGGTTGTATCCCATCCTGTTAGATGGCGTGTCCGAGGAAGTCCATCTTCTTCTGGAAGAAAGTACACTTGGAGGGCTTTAGTTTGAGGTTGGATGCCCGCAAGCGTTGAAACACCTCTTTTAGGTGTGCGAGATGCTCATTAAAAGTTTTTGAGAAGACTGTGATGTCATCTAAGTAAACAATGACACAACTCAGCTTAAGGTCCTGGAGGATGTGATCCATGGCCCACTGAAAAGTGGTGGATGCATTGCACAAACCTTGAGGTAGCCGAGTGGGTTGAAATAAGCCCTCGGTGCAGATAAGAGCGAACTTCTCCTGATCCTGTGGAGAAAGGTCCATCTGCCAGTACCCGCTAGCCAAGTCCATGGCGGAGAAGAATTTAGACCCAGAGAGTTGGGCTAGCGCATCATCAATGCGGGGATAGGATAGCTGTCCTTTTCTAGTGAGGTTGTTCAGCTTATGGTAGTCCATAACCACCCGATGACCCCCATTTTTCTTCTTTATCAACAGGAGTGGGGAAGACCAAGGGCTTTGGGATGTCACTAGCAACCCAGCATCTAGAAGCTTTTTGAGCTCCGTTCACATCTGTATCTCTTCAACTTTTGACTTGCGATAGGGTTTAGAGAAGATAGGGTGAGCATCCCCGACGTCAATGGTGTGCATCCAACCTTCCATATGTCCATAGTCATTATCAGGCTTGGAGAAGATATCGCTGTAGGACTCAAGTTAAGAATGAACTTTAGTAAGCTTCACGGTAGTTAAGTCCTCTGAGATATGAACAGTGGGCAATGTACATATTGACTGGTTGGCAGGTAAGCCCAGATCTGCCATAGACCCAATACAGTGGACCTGGTTTATGTCCTCAAGGGGAAGCAACAAGCCTCTTCCGATCTCCTGGTGCTTTTTCACCACCATGTCCTTCTTGGTAAGATTTCTGAGTAGGAGGTTAATGGGGCAATAATAAGAAGGATCTAACAAGCCTGGCAGAACTCTAGACTCCTAGAAGCTAACTCCATCAATGCTTGTTAGGTGCAATAAGAAGTTGCGGGGGATTTGCATAGTAACCTTGGTGTCTATCACCTTCTGTTCACCCTCTTTAATTACTACCTCTTCTGTGGCATA
Organism: Massospora cicadina; assembly: GCA_022478985.1. Lineage (NCBI taxonomy): Eukaryota > Fungi > Entomophthoromycota > Entomophthoromycetes > Entomophthorales > Entomophthoraceae > Massospora > Massospora cicadina. Next base: position 12,830 of record JAKSZP010014018.1, on the reverse strand, counting down.
GAAAGGGATACCCTCGAGGACGTCCACTAATGGAGGCAACATCTTGGTATTACATCCTGCCGTTGTGTAGTGTAGGGATAAGGCAGAAGAGAAACTCAACAGTACAGGTGTAACTTTTTTATTGAGCTCTTTATTGGCTAAAATCAGAGGTGCCTCATAGTTAAACAGGAGAGATAGCCCTGTTTTCAGATTGATGATTCCCTCATACTCAAGTATGAACTGGGTACCAATGAGCATGTCTTATGTATTGTTTGTTAAGGCTACCGCTGGGGCTGAGAGGAGAAGTTTCCCAAATCGGATAGTTAAATATGAGTAAGCCCCAATGGCACGGGTATTGGTTGGCCCTGCCGTTCCAAACTCTTGAGTATAGTCAAGGTCAGGAGTCAACTTAAGTTCTTCATAAGCCTTAAAAACACAACATTCACAGTAGACCCAGTGTCAAGAATAGCCTTAACCAGCACTCCCTTAACAACAACTTCTACTTTAGTTAAAGTTCCACTCAGATTGGGGGGAAGAGCAAGAACCTTCTTGAGATTGAGCATGGAGGCGAGGCAGTTGGCAGTCTCAGGATATATCTCCTGGATAGTTTGCAACGTATACACACTCTGAGGGAGCCAAAAAATGATGCAACAAGCTGATCTGCGTCACTTATGGTATCAATAACCTCCAGGCCTCTCAACACCTGATAAAGATAGGTGCGGCTGGGCACTTTAGCCCAATCCACTCGCTCTGGTTATAAATGATTGGGTACCTCCACTTCCCCTGGGGCTCCTAAGACATAGTGACCGTTATCTTCACAACCTCCCTCAGTCTCGTCATCAGAGGGATTCTCAACACAGGTTAGAGAGTCCATAGGGGGTGTGGGGAGGTAAACGCTTCACTTCTTTGGTGGAGGTATGGGATTGGCATCAGCTTTAACTTGAGCTTTAGGAGGGATAGATTCGGGTTGCCCCATGGTTATAGGTTTAGTGCGAGGTACAACTAAAGGTGAGGCCAGTGGGGATAAAGGTAGCGCCATATGAGAATGTGACGCTTCAGGCACTTTGGGAAACTGCTCTGCAAAAGGAGGGGAGCCAGACAAAGTGATAGCTAGCTGCGTTGGCTGCGCTTTTGTACCAGAGGATGAAAAGGGCAGTGCCATGGAATTGGATACTTCAACTTCAACAGCATTATGCCGATCAGTGGCTGGGTGCTTTGGTGCACCAGGTGGTTTAGCTTTTGTGACCTGGCCATTTGACCCGTTGTTAGTGGGGGCAGTTGGAACCTGAGGAAAGGGTTTAGACTTAAATGTAGGCTTTAAAAATAAAGATGGGCCAGCAAAAGGGGCATCTACTTTCACCAACGAGGTTTGTTGAGCTGAAACCGTTGAGGAGCACTGCCCTGTTACAGCTATAACCTTTGGCAACTCCTCAGGGTCAGGTTTCCAAAGGGAGACAGCCATAGTAGATGCAACATTGGGTGGTGGGGAAGCTTGACTCATCGCTCCTTTTGTAGGATCAAGCTCATATATCTCCGCCACCTCTAACAAGGCCTCATTTATATCGTGTACATTTTTGAAAGTGCACTTTACAGAAGTGAGATGCATGGCTAATGCAGGATAGGCCACCAAGCCAGCCAAGATAGCTGCAATAGCATTATCTAGGGGTAGCATTTTAGCAAGCAATAGAGGTTGCGCTTTCATGTAAAAGAGTTCAACAAAGGAGGCGATTGATTCACCCTGTGATAGGCTAAGGCACATGAAGGCCTGTTTCTGCCTTTTCAAACTTTGTAATGAGCTGAATTCTTCAGTTAAGGCTTGCTTCACCTCCACCCAGGTGCTAAGGGTAGCCATGCATGGAACCATGATCTCTTGGGCGCCACAACTCAAGCAAGGAAGGAGGTGCTTAATTTTAAGATGATCCGTTGCCCCTTCCATAGAAACTTCATACATAAAGAGGGAAACAGCAACACAGCCCTCACCCAGGGTGAACTTATCCCTAAAAGGGGGTTTGTAAATGAGAGTAGAGGCCCCATAAAGGCCTAGTTAAGAGGGCTGCTCAAGCCTTTTGAGGCGAGACAAAGCACTGGCTAGTTGCTGCTCCAAGGCAGTCAGCCTTGATTCCAAGTTAGTTGTCATTTTTTAAAGAGTTTGGTGGTATACAGGCACCCCTGTAGTGAGCAACACTTGTTGGACTTTTGGAGATTTTTAGCTCGCTGGTGCTTATAAGCCTAAAAATCCAACAACTGAGGGAGAAAACCACTTAAAATAAAAAGGTTAAACAAATAGTAAAGCATAGGAATTTGAGCTTTTTTGTGTATTTATTGATAGCCGCAAGGTTCAGAAAAGATCTCTATTTTTTCATCAATAATTCATATTTAGCATGTTAGAGTTTGAGGTTTGAATTGCTTAGCATATTCCAAATTAGGAAATATGTGAGAAGGACCTATCAGGTCGTTTTATACTCGTGTTAGTTTAGGAAATGGCCAAAAGGGGCTGACAATAGGGAATTTGGCTCCATGAGGTAAGGCTTTCATCAATTTCACCCAATCACTGGGCGGGTAAAGAATCTCACTCCATTGGTCCCCAGTTTTAGTAGGAAACTTAGGGCCCCATTCCCCTGTATGCCCCCCAACACTATTACTTTGCAGCCTGGAGGGCAAATGTCTGACAAAACCTAATACTAGCACCAATAATTTTCCATCACCAAATTAAAAAATTTAAAACTGCAAAATCTACTTCTCTGACCATTGGCTTGTTTTTGTGTCTTACAAACTAGAGGAACCAAGTACCCAAACACCCAGATGGTGCAGAATACGCCCAGAAAATTTAGCCAACTCAGAATTTCAATTCTGGATGGAGGAAATATCCTCAACCCAGGATTTTCAAACACCTTTTTGCTCGGACCCACTAACCACCTGGGAAAACTTCAAAAAATCAACAACCCAATAAATTAAAAATACATCATCTATAAGACACAGGGCAGTTTCAGCCATTATCAAACACACATTGGCTGAAATTGACCATCTAGAAAACAATGTACCAAGAATGAGATACACCATTGGATGTGGTTGCAAATGGGCAGAGGTTTTCTGCTCAGCTAAACACCCTGATCTGCGAAAACCAACACTGAGTTGGAGTCCAATATAAAGGCAGAAACATAAGAGATGGAGAAACTTGCTTGAGCTACTTTTTCCACAAATTCCACACCAGGAAAAATATGATAGCTTGTACATAGGTCCATCGACTGGACAAATCCATAGCAGAAACACCTGAAGAAGTCGCGACTGAAGTGTACAGGTTTTATATAAAATTGTATAAATCTGAGCCGGTTGGATCAGAAAAAATCGAAAAATTCCTTAGAAGCACACATATAAACACCGCGGTTCAAAGTAACAATTTAATTAACCTAATATTGTGTGAAGAATTATGGGAAGTAGTACACGGTGCACCAAGAGGGAAATGCCCTGGACCTGATGGGATTCCCTATGAATTTTATATAAAATATTTTACTAACATCTCTAACATTCTTCTAGCTTCAATGAACAAGTGTATTATGGAAACATGCCTCCTACCTGGAGGCAAAGAAGCCTACACAGTCACTTTATTCAAGAAAGGAGACAGATTAGACCTATCCAACTGGCGCCCAATTTCCCTAACCAACACAGATACAAAAATTTTCACAAAAATTATGGCTAAACGACTAGGAGAAATTGCAACTGATGCGATATCCCCATCACAATATGGATTTGTCCCAAGAAGATCCATATGGGATAACATCCACACTGTTGCAAATGTCTGCCAGTCCAAAACCTCTGGAGCACTTGTCTTTTTAGACCAACAAAAGGCATATGACAGGGTGAACTGGACCTATCTTAGGGCCTGCCTTCAAAAATTCAAGCTTCCAAATAGATTTATAAACTGGGTAATGTTGTTTACAGAGTCTGCAACCATGGCTGTGCGGGGAGCAGGCTTCTTAACCAACCCAGTTATCCCACAGAGAGGACTAAAACAAGGAGACCCCTTAAGCCCTCTACTCTACAACTTTAGCCTAGACCCCCTAATCCGAAATACAAACACACTGCTCAAAGGAATCAACGTCAAGGGCCAACCACCAGTCAAAATGATGGCCTTCGCTGATGATTGTGTGGTGGGCATATCCAACAATCAGGACGCTTGCAGAATTGAGAAGATAATACAAGACTATTCAGCCATAAGTAACGCATCACTTAACACTGAGAAAACGGAAATTATACTCCTGGGGAAATATCAGACCCAGTGGATGCCATCTACACAGGGCCAACAAGCTAGTACAACATCAAGACTCCTGACCAGACATAGGAGGCGAAAATTAGCAATGACCTCACTGAAACTTCCATTCATCACCAAGCCAACAGCTGGCCCTGTTCGTCACTTGGGAGTATGGTTGGAAGCAGGAGGTTACGCTAACTCCATGATGGAAAATCAACTTCATTAGACAAAATAACAAAACGCATTGCATCCTTACATGGACACCAAACAGGTCTAACAGGAAGGGTCACGGTAGCCAACTCTATGATTCTATCAATCATATGGTTCACGGCCCATGCAATCGCTTTCTCACCATCTTTCTTCAACACAGTCCACGCCCTATTACAAGGATGGCTATGGTCCAACCACAACCCCCCTGTACGCCTCAAAACCCTATTTGGCTCTAGAAGGAATGGAGGTATGGGGCTTACTAATTACGTAGAGCAAGCAACCCATATACTGGGATCCTGGATAGCTCAGGTGACTAGCCCAGATCTTCCAGATACACACTGGGCCAGAACAGCAAGATATAACTTCACACGTGCACTACAATTAAGAAACCCAGATCACCCAAACACATTAATCAAGTATCTGGCATCCCATCCCACAGCTGCAGGACCACATGGCACTCCTGCACATTTCAAACGAATACTCCTAGCCATGAGAAGAGCGACATGGCGGATTCACATAAATGACCAAACCAGTCACTGAGGACGCCCAAGGCTAACTCACAGACAGGAGATCAATGATCAAATAGTCACAGACAATATAATAAGCAAAAGCCCAAATACCATAGCCAGGATAGATTACCTGGACCATATGGACATACCCTACAACCTGGAGACCCAAAGAAGAGTATGGAGATACACACATCACCCTCTACTCCAACCCAGGATAAGAGCACATGTATGGAGGTGCATGAGGAGAGTATACCGAACAGCTGAACGGTCAAATGCCAATCACACCTCATGTGCAATATGTGGTCAGTATGGAAGCCTAGCCCACCGTTTAGAACAATGCCCAACATCAGTGGCGGTATGGAAAGAGGCCATGCGCCTTTTCCGCCAAGAAAACGGACATCCATTCAGCCTAGCAAGGAACATGTTCGCTATAAACATGGACTCTCCTATCCACCCATCTCTCAGGGCGCTAATAGTAGCAATAGCACTATGGATGATACATAAATGGTACTGGAATCGTTCACAGGAGCAGCGCCAACAATCCAAAAAGCCATTCATCGCTTCCACAGCCATATATTGGAACATTTCCAAGCATGGCTGTTTGGACATATGACCCCCCATAACAGAAGGAAAATCAACACATGGTTCCCCATATGGTTCCTAAAAGTTGATCCTTTCCTTCACACATGCTGCATCCAAGAGTAAGCCAGCATAACTCTCCTCCCCTACCGTCCTAATCTTGATAATCCTGGAGACAACAAGAGGGGCCTTGAACCCTCTGGGGTGTCTTTAATTGTTAGAATTTCATTAGTTTTCTCATTATATCAGAAGTGATTGTCCCCTGGTCGACCTTCCCCAAATAAACAACATTTTCATTCTCTTTTAATGGCTGAACAATCAACTTAAGCTGCTATCTGACCAAATTATCTGTCAAGACAACCTAATTTAACCATAATTAGATAAACAATTTAAACAAAACAATCAATGCTATATTCTACTGGTAATAAACAAATTTATACAGATAAGTAAACCATTTAATAATAAAACTCCTCCAGTTTCAGATGCCTCTGGTGTTCCTCATCCCCTCGACACTGGTTGAAGAGGTTTGCTCCCTAGGACAAGGCTTGAGGGGGCACTGTCAGTATATTGCCCTTTTAAGGTTAAGCTTTATCCTGGGGTAAACCTCAACACTTCCCTTAAGGCAAAGTCTCAGGGTATTATTCTAAAAGCCTAGTAGGATATAATAATAATTCACCAAAGGGTCTAGATCCTCATAGGATGATGTCCTATACAAATTGGGATGTAATCATTCCTAAGTGAAACTATCAGGTGCTCTGTAGCAGCCTTTTTTGATATTACTTTATCTAGTATTATGATTGATCTGATATCTCCCTTATTAGATATTTAAATTTTGATTTTATTCAGGGAAGGCTGATCAGGGGACAGACACTTCTGATAAGACACTACACCATGAAACAAACTTCAGTGAGAGTAAGCACCCCAGAGAAGCAGACGCTATCTCCTGTTGCCAGCGGGAACGCTAGGAGAAGGAAGGGGGGTTAACTGTGCAGGGGCTTACGCCACTATTGAGCATGTATGTAGGATGGAGTCTGAAACGATGAACCAAACTGAGAACCAGGATGAGACCAACTGGCGGTGACATGGTGGGAGATACCCAAACATCCACACTTAAAAGTGGTCCACTAAGTGCGACCGGAACAGGCGTACAGCTTCTTGGAGGGTGGGGTGGAGCCTGAAATAGCATCTATGACAATCATGTGTATAGTCCACATAGCGATTGTGACTATCAAGGCACGGAAGGAGGGTAGGAGAGGGGAAGCCATAGATAAAGCAAACATGTCCTTAGATAGGCTGAAGGCTGTACCTGATCCTGGAGAAATAGACATTATACCTCACGCCATATCACTTTTGATGGAGGGCACTTTTCCAGGTGTTGAACCAGCGTTTCATACTGGCCACACACGATGCAAGATGAGTGCAAAGTGTTAGAGCGCTTGGCAGTATGGTATACCCATATCAAGAAGTGCCACACATGGGAACAATTATGCGGCTGAAGAAGAGGGTGGTGGGCGTACTTCCAGATGGCTTTCTGGGTATCTAGGGTGTAGAGGATGTCCACCATGTCTAGGTAGTCCACCCTGGTATGTTAGGGGACCTCATGGGTATCACTCCGTCCAGAATGGGTAGTCCTTGTACTTCCTGGGTGAACCGAGGAGTAGGGCGCCCCCTCTGGGCGGTGTGCCCACAGATGAAAATTCTCCACTCAGCGCTCCACATGGAGAGGAGGATCCTTTTGAAGTGAGGCGACGTCCCATGTGGGCCCGCAGCAGAAGGATGTGAGGCGAAATATTTTAACAGAGAGTGGGGGTGGGTAGGGTTGCTGAGGCCCAGGGCGTGGAAGAAGTTGGAGCAGGCCGCATGGGACCAGTGCTGGGCTGAAATCATAGGGCTGGTGACTGCAGCGATCCAGGTGCCAAAGATTTTGGCAGCATGGGCCTCAAAGTTGAGCAGGCCCATACCACCACTATGGCGAGGGCCAAACATGACATCCAGGTGCACCAGTGGTAGGCGGCCTAACCAAAGCCACCCATGCAGAAGGACGTATAATGACTTGAAGAAACAAGGGAAAAAAGCGATGGCGTGGGACCTAAACCAAACTTTAGAAAGGAGCATAGAGTTGGCTAGCACTACCCTGCCTGTAAGGGAGGTCTGGCAGGCTTTTAGGGAAGCTATGCGTTTTGTAACGTTGTAAAGGATATGGTTTTCCATCGCCATTGAGGCATACCCTCCTGCCTCCAGCCACATTTTCAAATGGCGGACAGGGCCAACAGTGGGGCGTGGCACAAAGGGGAGCACAAGCGGGGCGGGGTGGGGTGGGCAGGGCAAGCGATCCCATGAGCTAATTGGTGAGGCAGGAAGAAAACGGGGCGCCAGGGACCAGCAGGCTTGATACTGACCAAGAAAAACAATTTCGGTTTTGGAGGCATTGAGTGCAGCATTACTTACCCTGGAGTAGCCTGGATAGTATCTTCAAGCATGCGTGCATCATATTGTTAGACACCCCAACCACACAATCATCGGCAAACGCCAACATCTTGACTGGTGCTTGGCATTGCACATGGATACCAGTAAGGCGGGCATTCGCATTTCATTAAAGTGGGTCGAGGCTGAAGTTATACAAGAGTGGGCTAAGAGGGTCCCCTTGGCGTAGGCCCCTTTGAGGGCGGACTACATCCGTGAGGAAGCCAGGGACACGCACAGCCATTTTGGCGGATTCTGTTAGCAACATCACCCAATTAATGAAGTGGGAGGGGAGGTGGAATTTGTGGAGGCAGGCTCTGAGGTAATCCCAGTTGACTCTATTATAGGCCTTCTGCTGGTCTAAAACACAAGTGCTCCAGAAGCTGTGGATTGACATACATTGGCAACGGTGTATATATTTCCCCAAATCGACTTTTTGGGTAAGAAACCGAATTGTTCAGGGGAAATGAGAGCAGAGGCAGCAACCCCTAGACGGTTAGCCATGATTTTAGTAAAAAAATTTGTGTCTGTGTTAGTGATTGAAATGGGGCGTCAGTTGGCAAAGTCCAGCTTATCCCCTTTCTTGTATAACTTTATCGTGAAGGCCTCTTGCCCTCCAGGTAGGAGGCGCGTTTCCATAAGGTATTGGTTCAGAGAGGCAAGCAGCAAGGAGGAAAAATCCTTGAAATACTTCTTATTGAACTCATAAGGGATGCCATCTGGACCTGGGCATATCCTGTACGGTGCACCACAAAAGGCGGACCAGAGTTCATTCCAAGTAATCCGATTTATTAACTTCAGAAAACGGGAAACAGTGCGGATATGTGTGCTTTTGAAAAAATTGTCCACTTCAGCTGGCGGAACAGGATTGGTTTGAGATAGTTTAGAGTAATAATTTTGTATTTCAATCACCACTTCAGCCAGCATATTCGCGACGGAGTGGTCTGGCCTTCACACCTTTGTGCAGGCCAAGCTCTGGTGCGGTGCAAAGAATTTTTGAAAAAAGTAAGTGGAGCACATATTGCCCGCTGTTTTACGCTTTGCTTAATAATGAATACAGATCTGATGCTTGTGTTGTCTTACCAGTGCATTGAGGCGAGCGGACACTTCTGCCCACTTGACCCCAAGCTAGGCTGTAGCCTGCAGCAGGGACGTTGGACTCCAGGTGGTCCAACTCAGTCAGTGTGCATAAAATGAATGTCAAGTTGGCCCGTGAGCGTCAGGAGGAGAGGTGGCAAGCCTGGCGGATTGTGTTTGCTTTGAAGGTTGACCAGGTGGAAATTGGGTCTGCACATAACGGTGCAATAAAATCCAGAGCTGAGGTCACAGTTTCCACCCATGAGGAAAATCTTGGCGACATGATCTCTGTGGGGTGGAGTTTGCACCACTTTGGCGCCTGGGCTATTGGATTGGACAAATGGAAGGAAACTAATACCATTCTGTGGTCAAATAAATTGATTTTTGTCATGGTGAAGTGGGAAATTTGGGATTGATTTTTCAACGGCATGAGAATAAGGTCAATGCGGGTCATGGACCTTAGCTAGCCATTGTGCACATGGGGGTGAGACATGTTAGTGAGTAGCGGTGCATGTCATGGCAGAGTATTGAACAACCCTAGGGTGGCTTAAAGAACATGAAGTTCAACGTGCCCCTGTGGTGTGTAGGTGATGAGGGCTAGAAATCTATGGTTGGGTTCGTCCATCAGTTCATGTCAGCAACAAAAAATGGGTCAGGTAGTAGCAGAAGGGAATTGATGGCCAAGAAAAACACCAATGATCTCATGAACAGGTTGGGGCATAAATGTTAATGACAGTGTGCAATTAAACATACCACAAAAAGATGACTACAAGGATGCAGCCGTCGAGGTATGATTTTGACAAAATAAATTTAAATTACAGGTTACTCAAATAAGCACCCCACATTGTGGTGACCAAAAGGAAAGGGAAGGGAGGAGCATGGTTTCTGATGCTTCCTCTGTACCGCATGGACAGTGGGTTTCCTGAATGGCCAGGATGTCCACAGGTAAATTAATTTTTTAAAAAACTTAGTTTTCTAGCCCAGGACGGCGAGGCCTTGAGTCCAACAATGTTCAACGTCACTAAAGTAAAGGCTCCCCCCATTACACCTTAGGTGCAAGGGGAAGGGCACCCGTGCCCTTCAGAATTTTCATTCTCAGCACATTGCTGCTTGGCAGCGTGGGTATTCTGTGCTACGGAGTATGGTTTGGTATGGGAAGCTTTAGCTGTGGGGTTTGCATTGGCTTTTGCCTTCTGCTTTTTCCCCACTGTGGGACAAATCTTTGGTGTTGTGTGCACTTGCGGTGCACCATCACATGAAGGTGGAATTTTGGCAGGAATATTGTTGAGCGACTCATTTCCAATCCATGCTTGGTAGCATTGGTTGGGTGAAACCAACTCAACCATTGGGTTTTCAGCTTCAGTGGCCTAATTGTTTTGGGTGTCCCAATCTGATTGGTGAAAGGATTTGCAAGCTACTTCCGCCATGAATGTCTCAATGTCCTCCTGGAGCTGGGCTGGCGGGATAGTAGATGTAGTATTGGCTGACTCCTTGGCCACTGCCTTGTGGGCCTGCTTGGCTTCTTATGCTCCTGTGGGGACACAGGTTTTACTTATGTAGCATCCTTGCGCTCCCCATGGGAAGGCCACGTTGGTGTCTACTGCCAGTTCATAGTGGGCGTCTGCACATCACATTGCTTCCAAAATTATTTCAGTTTGAGTAATGCCCTCCTTGGTGGGGCAAGTATGGGCCTTGTGGAAAAAAGTGCGACAGAAAGTGCAGATAGGAGGCGCGCTATCCACGGTGACCCTGAATGGGTGGGTGTCTTGCCTATTGATTTCTACAAAAACGGTATGAAGGATTTGGGTCAAATCCTCCTATATCCCCGCGGATGGGGTGAGAACAGCAATCGCTTTGCCCATGCACAGGTCTGGCATGAGCTTAAAGCACTGCATATCGAAGGATTGGATTTCCCCTTACTCAGCAAGCCCAGCCTTCAGGTGGTGCTCCAGCATGGTGCATTTGACAGTAGTAGATAGGAAGTCAAAAGTTACAAAAATTTGGTTCGATTTAGCTCAGCAGGTGCGCTTCATTTCAACTGCCCATTAACCATCTGGGAGGTCCACTACTACATGCACTTTTTCAGCTTTGTCCACCGCATCTTTGTTTTCAAATCCAAGATCCAGCCAACTGCGAGGCATGGAGTGTGGTGCAATGTACACCACGTTCAGGAAGTGCGTGTGCATCTCCACAAAACTTCTCCTAAAGCGCCATTTATTGAATACCCAGGAAAACATGCACCCCATGTTCCACTGACAATAGTGGTTGGGAGTGTGGCGTATATTTGAACTGGTTGCAGAGCGCTTGCCAGGCCAAAATTTCCGGGGAAATGGTATCTGCCAGTTTTTTACTATTAATTCTATATATATTGCCAGATTCTCCGGGGCATTTACAAAGCTTAGTTGATTTGGAGCCTACACCTGTGCCCTTAACTTTACTCACCCAACTGCTCCCTGACATTAGTTGCAAACTAATCTCCTCAATGAGATTATCAAACTTACCTAGACTTGAATTGAATGTGTTGCAAAAGTGTTTGCAACGAGAGAGAAAAGATTTCCCTTATTAGATATCAGAATATCAACTTTTATTTATAATAAATATTATTGACCCTATAAAAGGGTAAAATATTATAATAAAGAAAAATTTTAACTTATATCTTATAATTAATTTAATGGATTCATCCTATATGTTGGCTTATAAAGAATACTCCAAAGTCCTGCTTTCTTAAAATTTGATTAAATCCCAACAGAGCAACTCCTGAAAAAATGCCGCAAAATTACCCAACTATTTCAGAAAATCCTGGTATAAGTTACTAGAAGTTAAGCTTGTTACAGCTGAAAATTTAGATATCTCCAATGCTAAAGTCCAATAAACTATAAAGTTTAACTGCAGTTAATCTGAAACTACTTGATGAGCTAAGTAGAGTAGCAGAACTAAATAATTATCTCATCATCTTGGTTCTTGATACTACTAGCTGCTCCAACACTGAAGTTAAAGCACTAACTTAAGTACATCAGCACCCTTCCATTCCTCTGCACTGAAGCTCCACATTGTTCCGGCGCTGAAATCAGAACAGCCAACCTGATTGCCTCAGCACCTTCTTTGCCTCCCCACGCCAAAGCTCCTTTCTGCTCTGAAACCACAACTGGAGCTGTAGAATCCCAACAAGAAAATCTAAAATTTAATGTTGTGGCTTCACCAGAATCTCTTGATGAGCCAGATGAAGCACCCAAGCCAACAAACTGCTTCTCCGCTTTGTTTTCTGATGCCATGTTTAGCAGATTGGGACCATCCTGATCCACACATTAACCTCATTAATGAATTTTCGGATTTGGAATTTTATTCAGAGGCCAAGTTTAAGGATTCAGGGCTGGTGGAAGAACAAATTGAGACTGAAGTCAATGTAATGACTTGGGGACTCAAGAATGTGGGATAATCCAGCGTTTTATACAACCAGTGTCTCAAATATTCCAAATTGCAATTCACTGGGATGTGCGGCTTTCACAAATGATGATTTGGATATTACTCAAAAGCCTAAATTAGTATCACAATTATTTTAGCTATTGCAAATGATATAAAATGGAGAAAACAGTAGCTAGGAATACAGTTTCGTTTTCTCAGAGATATAAAATAAATTTATCAACAACATTGCTTGCCAAAAAATCAATTAAAACTTTTATTTTAAATAAATTTAAATTAATTGGGGGAAGGTCGACCATGGGATGGACACTTCCAAATATGACTCAGGAAAGACAAACTTAGTA
>JAKSZP010014017.1:0-23407 GCA_022478985.1 Massospora cicadina | reverse complement strand
CGCGTTACAGTGTGACATGAAATGGCTTTGACACACTCTTATCTAGGAGGTTAAACGCTGCTGTGCGTGGGATTCTTGTGAGGTCTGCAGCCACCTCAGGGAGCAGGTGGATCACGGTGATTGCCTTTTCTGTGCACAGGTTTGGCATCAGGTGAAACTGCTGTAATTCGAGTTGTTTAATTTCACCATAGTTGGTAAGTCCAGATTGGAGATCCTCATCAATTTGCTTGTGGGGGAGGGTGGTAGATAGAAAGTTGAAAGAGATAAACAAAGTGTTTACTTTGTTCCATCTGTTGCACATGGTGCACACAATTTGTTTTTCCCTCAGGGAGGGTAACTTTGATGCAGAATTTTGTGGCAGTGTCTGCATCTTCTTCAGTCTTAAAGCCCAAATTGATCTAGACATGTTGGATCATGTGGGTGGTAACATGCAACGCGTAGGGGAAGAGGGAGGCCTGTGCCTCGCCAACTTTCTCCCACAGAGTTGAAGACTTGACCCCTAGATAAAGTTGGAGCCTGTGCTCTACCTTTGATAGGGGTTGGTTATAATGGATTTCCATGTACTGATTATGCTTTGTGGTGAACTCCACAAACCTGGGCGGTGCCTGAGTTTAGGGGTTGCTTGGTGCATTGTTTCCTGTTCCCCCTCCAGGGCATTTCTTTCCCTTTGGCGCACAATTTTGTTTATTGTCTGATCCAGCTTTTTCCCGGTTTAATTGCAATTTGTTGAAGTCACCCATCTCTCCTGTGTGATTATCAAAAATTGTTGTTCAAGTTGAATCGTAGTAACTGAATGTCATTGTTATGGGAAAGAAAAACTTAAAACAATCAATCTAAATTGTACAATAATTATATACACTGTAGCTAAATATTGGTACTGTATGTTATTAATAAATATAAAAAACTTCTACCTTGTGGTAAAGGCTAAGATCATGATTTATGTATTATGTCTGGAAAATTTAAAACTTTATGAAGCATTTATCACTGTCATGCTGTGATATCATCAATGTATTTTGTTATCCTTAAAAACATAGCTTGGTGGACCAATCAGATTGAAAAAATTTTACATGTAGAGAATAACAACAATTAACCTTGGTGACTTACTCAGTGAGTTATTAATTAGAGCCAATCAAAATGTGGCAGATCTAATTAAGGTTGATACACTTAATTTTCAATTGATGGTTCAAGGATATGGGTTGAATCAGAATCATCAAAATATGAATTAAATATAATAATTTAGCATTGTTGTCATGACCTGATGGCATAATTAAGGGTACCAACTGCAAAGATTTATCTAGTCGTCAGGAGTCCAAAAGGGTGAAGTTGGAAAGCCTTCCTGACCTCAAACATACCCTAGGCCAGCGCTGGGTTCAGGCCAGATATGTTCAGGTCAGCCTAGGGGATGTGTGTGAGGTTCAGCCCTGTGTTACAGCAAAGGCGTTAAAATGTACTAGCTATATTACTAATGGTAACGGTTTGGTTCAGTTGATCAGTAAACAGGGTTTCAAGACCCATTTAATTTTTGAAGTTTCAAGATTGGTCAGCAGTGTTTACAAATAATAACTCAAGTTCAGTCAATCTTAAGATATAGTACACTGGCTGATGGAAGTGTGCGCTTATTGGTGCACCTGGGCTTAGCACCACTTCCTTCAATCAACAATTCCCCCAGATTTTTTATATGTTTTCTCAAGACCAACCTTCCTCGTTGGTTGACTTCCTTGATGAAAGTGCCCATTAGTTTACATTTTTTATAGTTTCTGGGAAAATCTGTGTGCGAACCTCCTCAGGGAGGTCTTTGACACCGTTGGCCATCTTATTTTTACAAAATTATCTTCAAAATGTTGTGCACCATTGGGCCCCCTTGGCCCCCTCCAGACTGAGGCACTCAAACCCTCCAGCATGGATCTTCGCTTGGTTTTAGGCTCCCCTGTGGGTCCACCAGAGTGTTGCTGTTTACTTGTCACCTACTACTCTACACCGTGTTATACACCATTGCACTAGGTTACTTTGGCTCTAACATCCTTTTCAGTGCCCTGTATACCATTATCCTAATGACTGGTTCCCTGGCGGTGTGGCAGTGAATCTTGCACCACCTCTCAGAGAATGGGAGAGTTTTAGACACTCTACTTGCATTAGTCAACCAACCACTTTACTTCACATGCACAAATACTATACATGTGAGGCTTTCGTTGAGTGCAAAATGTGTGTTCCTGTCATTTGTCATGGCCTCAATGGGGCTCACCACCATAATCTCATTTGGCTGATGGTTGAGGAGTCTTGGCGTTATTCTCACTACCTCCAACCAGTAAGTGCCCACCCTTCTTGATTGTACTTGATGGATTTGGACACTTTTCTCTCCAGTAGTTGGGATTCCCCAACTTTCCACAAAAATTATTGAAAGCAATATAATTAAAATAATTTCTTCTTGGTACTGCGTTTGGATGGTGCAGGCAGGATTATCAACAAAGGGCCTGGTGGTGATGGCCTTGGATAATGATGCCCAACCCGCTGCTAAAAGGGGTATATGGTCTTTCACATTCCAAAAAACATTTTATAATACTACATATATGAAATCAACCTAATATCTCTTGTGGCTCTAGTTTGGAACCAATCTACAGTAAACCAGATTACCCCAGAGAACTTATGCTTGACCCTACCATGATTTGCAGAACAAAGGCGGTAGAGAAGGAGTTAATTTAACAATTTAAAAACGTTTATGCAACTGCTGAAGATATGATGGGATAAGTGACCTCAGTAGTAGGAGTGGCAAACTATACCTCTCCATTTTTTGGTGTAAAAACGTACTCTGGAGGCATGCTCATTCCTGAAGAAGATTTTTATGGTGAAGTGTTGGCGTATCTGCTATTAATAAAGACCATTCTGGACTCTTTTTGTTGACTGCTACCATTCCATCCCCTTTAGGGAAAATCAGCACTACTATTCTGGTGAATACTGGAGCCTCTGAGAATTTTATTGACCAAGACCTAGCTGACTACCTTGAGCTGAGTTACTTGCCGGGTGGTATGGTTAGGGGAGAGGCTTCCCAAGGTATTCCCACGCTGAAAGTCCTGGGGTTATTGGATTATCAAGTTGGTAAATACTATTTGGATGACCGCTTCCAAGATATCAAAAACCTCTTTACCCCATTTTTTTGGGATAAATGATGCCAAAAGTTTGACGTCAGGACCAACTTAAAAGACAATAATTTGTCCTTAGCATTGGAGAATCATCATATACTAGTTTTATCCTTGTCTGAGGCTAATTATCAGGGCGATCTTCCCCACTGGCCCAATATCCACACTCTCATTCTTGCTCCGTTGCTGAAGCCCTCTCTGGAGGTACCCTTCTCTTCTTGTTTAGAGGGGTTGAAATCTTCGTTTGATGCAGTTTCAGTCAATGTACTACCACTCATTCAGAGTTTGATTGCAAGTTCAAGCTCACCACGGATCTGGTGCATATATCTTCTCCCATTTACCCTTTGACTGTAAGGGAGGAAGCGGTATTAGATGTATGAGTAAAGAAGCAGTTAGATAAAGGCTCAATTACTCAGCGTACCTCCACAGTATGCTCCCCACTTCTTTTTGTAAAGAAGTCTGATGGTACCTTATGCCCAGGCGTAGATCATGGGAATCTCAACGACGTCACAGTACCAGAATTTCATCCCATCCCATTGATTTAAAAATTTCACGCTATGTGGACAAAGCAAAAGTCTTCTCCAAATTTGATTGCTTAAACGCATTCAATCAGATCCATATCAAGAAGGTCCAGAAATGGCTATTGCATTCCAAACCAGAAAAGGAATTTTCTAATTTTGGGTTATGCCCTTTAGCTTAGAAATGCCCCTGCTATCTTTCAACTCCATATTGACGTGGCTTTGGGTGAACTGCTGGAGGTATGCGCGGTAGCCTACCTGAACGATATTCTGGTGTTTTACCCTGATCTTGAATCCCATGCAGTACATCTTTGGCAAGTGGTGGAGAGGTTAAAGGCAGCCAACCTTACGCTTAAGTTCAGTAAATGTGAATTCTTAAAGTCCCAGGTCACTTTTCTAGGCAACTTCATGCTTGACCAAGGCCACATGATAACTCCAGACAAGGATAAGGCAATTTGTGAGTGGCTCATTCCCACTTTGGTCAAGGAATTGAGAAGTTTTTTGGGGACGTGTACGTTCCTTAAGAAATTTATGCCAAATCTTTCTGAGATGGCGGCGCCCCAGTATAATGTGAGTGGAGCTAAAGTTCTCTAGTGGTCCTCATTTTGCAGGATGTCTACTAAGCAGTAAATTGCACCCTGCTGTCCATATCCGTCCTTTGCCATGTAGATCCAGAAAAATAGTTCATTGTGGCTACTGATGCCTCCAACTTTGCCATAGTGGCTGCCTTATTACAAGTAGGTGAAGATGGAATAGAGCATCCGGTGGGATATTTTTCATGGAAGATGTCCCTGCCTGAGTTAAACTACGCTGTTTATGACAAAGAGTTATTGGCAGTGGTTGAGGCGCTGACTTATTGGCGTCAGCACTTGCATGGCTCATCCCAACTATTCTGCATGCGTATAAATCACCATGCCTTATTGTACTACCATGCACCTCATGTCTTGACCCCACCGCAAACCTTATAGCATGTAACCCTTGCCCAATTTTGCATTTTCTTATGATTTTACTAAGGGCAAGGAGAATAGTTTAGAGGATGCTTTAAGCCGCAACCCTGCATTAGCTCCCAATCCTAAGGAGGTAGAGGTGCATAATACCCATTTGATGATTCCGCTGGGTAAGATTGTGTCTCAACCTCTCTCTCCATCAGCCCACGGGCCAGAACTTGCTCATCTAGAAAATGCGGAGAAGTATGTTCAGAAAGGTAGTCCTTTAACAGCCTTTGTCAGCTGAATATACTATGGTCCTTGCCAAGTGTGCGTTCTATCAGGAGGACATTACCAGAGGTTACCATGTGAAGGATGAGATGGTGTGGTTTCAGGGACGCCTATGAATTCCTGCTGGACCACATCGCTTGGAAATCATCTGGAATCATCATGATGGAATCACCATCAGTCATCCTGAAAAGGTGGAGACTCTAGAGCTAATTTTCTGCACTTACAATTGGAAGGGGTTATCCACACAGGTGGCCAGGTATTGTAAGGAGTTCCAGGTCTGCAACCAAATAAAACTGAATTGCCAGCCACTAGTGGAGTTGTTGGTACCAATTCAAAAGGCTGAAGGGCCTTGAACTTCTTTATCTGTGGATTTTATTG
This sequence comes from Massospora cicadina, assembly GCA_022478985.1. Classification (NCBI taxonomy): domain Eukaryota; kingdom Fungi; phylum Entomophthoromycota; class Entomophthoromycetes; order Entomophthorales; family Entomophthoraceae; genus Massospora; species Massospora cicadina. The sequence continues at coordinate 18,160 of JAKSZP010014017.1, read as the reverse complement.
CGGAATTACCTGTATCTGATGGCTATGATGCCATCATGGTAGTGGTGGACCATTTTACAAAGTTTGCCCACTTTATTTCCTGCAGAACCATGGTGTCATGAAGACAGCAAGTTATTTTTAGACTGACCTGCCAGGTTAAGTGCTGAAGCACCTGAACGCCAAGCCCAAATGCCAATGGCACTGCTGCTGGTATGACTGTTATGAAACCAGAAAGGAATTTTGCCTATAAGCACCCATGAGCTATTGTTGTGTATGTGAACATAGCAATGAGCCAGGTAAGCATGGCCATGGGTCCCGTGGGTTGTTGAAATATGTTCAGGAGGGGTGATTTAAATTTAAACATAATAAAAACTGGAATTGGGTATAGAGATTTTTTTACTGGAAAGTAAAATAAAGAATCAACCAACAATTTCCTCAATGCAACACAACTAATTAGATAGTGTTTGATTAGGGTCAGCTTGTCAAAGCAGGGATCATAGCCCTCATATTTTGACCTAATCTGGCAAATTTTTGGGAGAGGGGGGAAGTGATTCTTATATGGACTGACATCAAAGGATTTGGCAGCAGGCTAAGTCACTATCAGTTTATCCACCAACGCCTGACCTGAGGCTCTACTGCATTTATGTCAGTTAGTGCAACAGCATCTGGCCCAATGGGCAACGGGAACCCCCCAGGGCCACCCCACATAGGGGTGGTCCCAATGGGTCAGATATGGGTTTGGGATGGCAAACCTGCCCATGCCTGGTTGCTGGGGCGTTTGTTCAGCCAAATGAGCTCCATCAAGCACAAATCAAGATTTTTGAAATGGGGGGTTTCAAACTATTGGTGACAGTACCTGATGGTGATACCTACTCATTGGAGATTGTCCCTGACGATTTTGAGGGGAGTTCCAAATCAGCAACATTATTGACCAATGGCTCAATGCCATTGGCAATTTCAACCAACAATTTGTTGCTTGACCCCTTCTGACTATTATTTTCTTGCTCGTCAGGCTTTATTTCCATTGATTTTGGACTTTTTGGCTTCAATTCTGAGGATTCAGCGCCATCAGTTTTATAAAGTCCCTCCTGCTCATGGAGAAGATGGTTACCAATGATTTCAGCACAGAATTCCTCAATGCGGTAAACTAGTTTGGTGGAGGCAAGCATGGGAACTGGGGAGGAATCTTCAGATGGAGCTCTGTTACCCAGCGCTTGTCTACCAATTGGGTGAGGTTGCCCTGGGTGATAAGGGATACAGCCACCCTCTTTGGACCCTTTTTATTTAGAAATGGAAAAATTTCCCAATCCATGCAAATGGGACGTTCCCCTGGACTTACACATAGTAACTGTGGCTGAGATGGCTAGGCTCTTCATCTCTCATGTGTTTGCTCTTCACGGAGTCACCAAGAAATAATTAGTGATTGTAACCCCAGTTTACCTCTGTCTTTTGGGAAAGGTTGTGTAAGACTCTTCAGATCTGTCCCTTCCATTCAACTGCCTATCACCCCCAATCAGATGGGCAGACTGAATGAGTGAACAAGTGCTTGAAGCAGTTCCTGCTGTGTTAACCGCTGCAGACCATTCAGATTGGGTTTCCCATCTACTTATGGCCCAGTTCAGCTATAACAATGTCTAAGATGCATCAATTGGTTGTTCCCTCTTCTATACTAACAATGACTTTAACCCTGTCTTCAACATGAAGCCCCATTGTGGATCTAATGTGAAAGTGGTGGACTTTGCAAAATGATCAAGAAAGTACACCAGAAGGTTAGCACAAACTTAGATGCAGCTATGCAAGCTTACAAGAAGAATGCAGATGTGAAGAGATGGGCAGGTCCTGCATACAATGTGGGGGATCTCATGATGCTGGATGCTAAAAATATCCCCATCAAGCAACTATGTAAAAAACTGGGACCAAAGAGGATTGGGCCTTACCGCTTTGTCAAAAAGGTAGGCCACACCTCATACCAGTTAGATCTTCCCCCTCATTCTGAAGCTTTTTGGTCTTCCATGAAATCAAGCTTATGTTGTTTGAGGCCCCCCACCAGAGACTCCAGAGGCTTATCTCATGTATGGGGCGCCAGAGTGAGAAGTGGAGGAGATAGTAGCCTCCCACAAAGTAAAAAGAAGGCTTAAGTACCTAGTATCCTGGAAGGGATTTAATGCAGCAGAAAACAGTTGGGCACCAGTAAGCGATTGTGACCATGCCCAGGATCTGATCAAAGGTTTCCATGAGCAGTTCCCTGAGGCTGCAGGACCCAAGTCTCAGCAAACCATCGCTTCTATGAAGTTGACCCCAGCCCAAAAGAACTTTTCCTTAGCAAAAGCTCCTGGAAGGGGGGTGAAGCCTCAAAAAAATGAAAGGGTAATGCCTTGGACTGATTACATAAATTAGGGTACCAACTGCAAAGATTTAGCTGTTCATTAGGAGGCCAAAAAGGTGAAGTTGGCAGGCCTTCCTGACCTCAACATACCCTAGACCAATGCTGGGTTCAGGCCAGATATGCCCAGGTTGGCCTAGGGGATGTGCATGATGTTCAGCCCTGTGTTATTGTAAGGGCATTAAAATGCACTAGCTATAATACTAATGGTGACAGTTTGATTCAGTTAATTGGTGAAAGAGTTTTAACCTGTTTACTTTTTGAAATTTCTAAATTAAATCAGCTGTGTTTACAATCAATAACTTGAGTTCAGTCAATATTGAGATATAGTACACTGGCTGATGAAAGTGTGCACTTATTGGTGCACTTGGGCTTAGCACCACTTTCTCTAATTGACAATTCCCCCTAATTGTTTAAATATGTTTTCTCAAGACCAACCTTCCTCATTGGTCAACTTCCTTAATAAAATTACTCATTAGTTTATATTTTTTATTATGGTTTCTGGGATAAACCTGTATGTGGACCTCCTTGGAAGGTCTTTGACACCGTTGGCCATCTTATTTTTACAAAATTATTTACAAAATGTTGTGCACTGTTGAGCCTCCTTAGTACCCTCCAGACTGAGACACCCAAACCCTCCAGCACAGATCTTTGCTTGGTTATGGGCTCTCCTGTGGGGTCCATCCAAGTGTTTCTGTTTACTTGTTACCTACTACTCTAAACAATGTTATACACCATTGCACTAGGTTACTTTGGCTCTGGCATCCTTTGTGGTGCCTTGTATACCATTATATTAATAACTAGTTCCCTGGCGGTGTGGCAGTGCAACTTGCACCACCTCTCAGGAAATGAGAGTTATAGACACCCTCATTACAAATGTAGTTCTAGCATCATGAGTTAATCAGATCTTTCTAAACTCATATTATTTTTAAAGTAAAAATTATGTTGTCAATTTAAAGTTCCTGGTTGTTCAGAGAATGGAAATTGTGGCAAAACTGGACATCTTGCAATATGACATTGATACTTAAATTAAGACATTTCTAACCTAGCTAATCAATATACTGGGGATAACTGGAAGCGCATGATCTACTTATAGCCTAATGTTAAGTTTGGTAGATTACAAAATAACAAATCAGAACTTACAAGCTCAAACCAAATTAAAAATGCAAAACAAAATCATTTATCAATAAATCAACCAATCATATACCAAAATGCTTGCCAAAACCCTTGAAACTATCAAATCAACTGTATAACACCTAACCTCTCAGCTGAATGACAACCAATTCTCATTACAATTAAGTATAACTTTCATATATAATATATGATTTTTTTAATTTATTGTGCTTTTGATTTCCCAAAAACATTGGTTTCCGTTTTACATAGTATTTGTGTCAAGTTTATCAAAATTGATTAAGTAGTTTAGGATGAGCTATGGAACAAATATACTTATATATATAATGATTTTTTATTTACAAGATGATTTCTTAAATCACCACAACTTAACGAAGCCTGATTTAAATTTAAATCAAATAAAAGTTTGCCTTTATCTATCAGCTATCTGCTCGCTTCACTCACAGTTTTTAATCTAGGTTAATCCATCCAATTACTTAAGTAATCTAACTATGTCAGTCATCTTTTTTAAAAGTTAAATGATAAAACAAGATGATGATATCTTAGCGTGACAGTAATGAAATGTTAAAGAAATTATCAAATGATATTTAGGCGTAAGGGTTAGGCACCACTAGTGCTAAAAATGATATTTAGGTGTACGGTATATATCATACTCTAGCTTTTTACAATAAGATGAAAGGTTAAATCCTTTTTGTAAAATAACTATAGATAGCTTCATGGGATTCATTAAAGCTATGGATTTTAAATTATTAGATTTTCGAATACTTTATCTAGCATGACTCATTAGTTTATGGGCACTTAGGAGATTGGCCAGATTGTATTATGGGATTCAAATTTCTCACTTTGGTATACTTGGAAATCTAAAATTTCTAAAATGCCGGTAGCACTCGTCGTGGATTATCAGAAGTTCCACCCCACAACGGTAATTTAGTGCTATTGGGATGGGTATGGGTATCAATTAAAATTGTTCGATTAATCACATAAATTCGAGTTTGAATCAATTAAAGACTCGGAATCGAAATCTCCGAGTATTTTACCACTTATTAATGGAAGCTAATCCACCTGATATGGACAAATGATCCTTCGAAACCAGCGATTCAAGTTGGTTTCAACACCTGGAATGGAGCGAAAAAGAAACCATCACATGTACCAAAATGTCATATTGGCTTTGTGATGAAGATCATCAAAATCAGTTGAAACGATGTATTGGTGAGAAGGCGCGAATTTTACACATCACATCAACTTCGCTATTTAATAAACCAAACTCAATCTGTTGATTTCGTTTTAATTATGACGACTTTACATCTCACAGTCAGCACATTCTCCAAATATCATACCTTATGAAATATTAAATCTAAAGTAACATCGCTTTTAAAACCCCGATATTAATCTTAGCTAAAACCAAGCAGGGAGGTTTCAAATATCCCACTTGGGTGATAGACTAATTTATAAAACGAGGGAGTAAACTAGATGAAAGCGGATTTATAGAATTATGTTTGAATTGAACGATTAGCTCGTAAACTTTGCAAAAGATTACTCAAATTTGGGGTGAGTACCAATTTAAATAATGGTAAAATAAAAATGCATTTATATAAGGCTCAAAAAATAAAACGCAGTTTTATAAGGCTCTAAAAGTAAATAAAAATGCAGTTTTATCTCTAATGGGTATTTAAAGCTCAAAGATAAGTTAGGAAGCATCATCTGATTGAGGGCAGGGCAAGTCTTGAATTAAGGTGGGTCCCATTTTGCAGTGATTGGGTTGAAATATGACTATCACCACCCAGCAAAAGGCTGGGTGTGAACTTGCAGCCCCTCAGGTTGAGGGAGGCGAAGGTATGAGTGATGGCTTCAATTGATTGATTGGTCCTGTTTAGCTTCCATCATGGCTGCTACTAACGCCGCCTTCACCAATTCAGAAGAAAAATGCACCATTCCTTTAATCTCTCACGAGGACATTGCTCTGAATCTAGCGTCTAAAAACTCAAAATCCTTTCATACCTATTTTGAAACCTCACAATCTTTTACCCTACTCAATGACGACCTCCGAGTGTTGGTTTCTGGTTATCAGGTGGACAAGGTTGGAACTCTCCTGTATAGGCTCTTGGGCTTCATCACCCTTGGCACCGCTTTTCTTTTAGGAAAGTGGTTCCCCAAGTTCCCAATTCGGCTTGGCGCTCGTCCTTCACTTCTCACTACTGCATCCTTCGTTGTCATCACCGACCAGCACGGCCAGTTCACAAAGGTGCCCATAGAGATACGAACCTACGACGGAGATTTCGAACAGCTCTTTTATAGCCAGGTAACTATCCATATTTGCCTCGCTAATCATTCTTCTCAAGTCTACTTGCTCAGATACCAAAGGGTTCAGTTTAGGCCACTCTGGCTCCATCCGCTTGTTTCAATATCGCTTCATGATCTTCGTATTGAATCCCGAGACCGGGGTCTTTCATCAGCTGAGGTAAAAGTTTAATCCGCTCCCCCTTACTTTAGGCTGACAATTTAAAGCCAGTGGCAAGATAATCGTTGGGCCCACATCTCCCGGTGGCATGAGGGGCTTGACGCGGACGAGTTGAAAGCTCGAAAAACTATCTTCCCGACAAACGTCGTCGATATCCCCGAGAGGCCCATCCTTGCTTTGCTCACTGACGAGGTCCTGCACCCGTTCGTTATGTTTCAAGTGTTTTCCATCATCCTTTGGTGCATCGAGAAATATTACAAGTATGCGGTCGCCATCGCCATCATCACCTCCTTTTCGGTGGTTATGACATTAATACAAACGCGCTCCAACTTCAAACGCGTACAGAAATTATCCCGCTTTGAATGCACCGTCAACGTATTTCGGGGTGGGACTTGGGGTACCGTCTCCTCTTCAGAGCTTGTCCCAGGCGACCTTTTAGATATCGCTCACCCGGAGCTAGATGTTTTCCCCTGCGATTCGGTTCTTATCCAAGGTGACTGCATTGTCGGTGAGGGCATGCTTACGGGAGAGAGTGTCCCGGTGTCAAAGTCTCCCCTGGATCGCCCCCAGCTTTTGTTTGAGGAGCTGGGCGCCAACCAGCGGGGCTTGAGCAATTTTAGCCCCGCGCTCTCTCGGTCCATGCTCTTCTCGGGCACCCAGCTGATCAGGGCACGCGGAGGTTTTGCGCCCCCATCCGTTGGGCGTGGTAGAGAGTTCCGCGCCGTGGCTATGGTGATCCGCACCGGCTTCAATACCACCAAGGGCGGCCTGGTGCGTTCCATCCTTTTCCCAAAACCCACCCAATTCAAGTTTTACCGCGATCCTTCCTTTTCATCGCCGTCGGTGCGTTGATCGCCATGGTTGGGTTTGTCATTACCCTGATCAGGCTCATCTCGCTTCGGATGTCTCCCTCTCTCATTGTCAGCCGTACCCTCGATCTCTTCACAGTAACCATTCCGCCCGCACTCCCCGCCACCATGTCAGTTGGTGTATCGTTTGCTTTGTCGCGGTTGAAGGATAAGGGTGTCTTCTGCATCGCTCCTACGCGTATCAATGTCTCTGGAAGGGTGGACCTCGTATGCTTTGACAAGACCGGCACGCTTACGGAGGAGGGGCTCGACGTGCTCGGGGCTCAGGATGTCTCGCAGAAGCAACTCGGAAAGTTGCAGACGGATGCGCCGGCGCTTTCCACCCCCTCCGGCTTGCCGCTGTCGCTGCTACACTGTATGGCTGCTTGTCATAACATCAAAGTGGTCGCTGGTGAACGGATTGGCGACACGCTCGATCTGCGTATGCTGGAGGCCACCGGCTGGGTTCTGGAGGAAGGAGGTGCTGCCGCCGTTGAGCAGCCCTCAGCGCAGCTGGTGGGTGCGTTGGTACGGCCCCCCCATCAGCCTCGCTTCTCTCTCGATACACTTCAGGATCCGCGCAAAGCTGAAGGCTACCAAGAGCTAGCCGTCTTGAATACCTTTGAGTTTGTAGCTAGCCTGCGCCGCATGTCAGTGGTAGTTAAGCGTTGGAGATTCCCTTCCGTGCTACTGTATACTAAGGGTGCTCCCGAGGTGATCGCCACGCTTTGCCAGCCCAATTCTTTGCCCACCGATTATTCAACCCAGCTCAAGGCATATACCCAGAAGGGTTATCGTGTTATTGCGTGTGCGGGCCGCGACCTGGGCGAGCTGACCTGGCCCCAGGTTCAGGCAATCGAACGGGATGAGGCTGAGAGCAAGCTTACATTTCTGGGCTTTGTTGTGTTCGAGAATCGCCTCAAAGCTGCCACCCCAGCAGCCATCGCATCTCTGCACCGTGCTGGGATCCGCCAAGTGATGTGCACCGGTGACAACCCTCTCACTGCCGTGAGTGTTGCCGCGGGGTGCGGTATTATCTCACAGGATGCTCTCATCTTCATGCCCAGGCTGCAGGGGCCGTACGTCTTGTGGGAGTCCGTTAACCATGATCGGCTTGGGGATTACTCAGCCGCCCCCTGATTCTGAACCCCGATACCCTGCTGCCTCTCCACGCGCATCGCAACGACTATGCGCTTGTCGTGACGGGAGATTGCTTTCGGCACGTGATGGACAACGCTCCTCAGCTTGTTGTCGATCGCATGCTAGCTACGGCCCAGGTGTTCGCCCGTATGTCGCCTGAGGAGAAGCAGGAGCTGGTGGAGCACCTGCAGCGGCTGGATTATTGCGTGACCTTCTGTGGTGATGGCGCCAACGACTGTGGCGCACTGCGTGCGGCCGATGTGGGTTTGAGTTTGTCGGAGGCCGAGGCAAGCGTGGCCGCCCCATTCACATCCAAAGTTCTCGACATCAGCAGCGTGCCGCTGCTGGTGAGGGAGGGGCGGGGAGCACTTGTGACTAGCTTCTCCTGCTTCAAATACATGGGCCTGTACTCCATCATCCAGAGCACGAGCATCATGTTCTTATATCAGTATGGGTCGACTCTGGGCGACAACCAATTCCTGGTGATTGATCTCTTCACCATCCTTCCTATTGCTATCACCATGGGCCGTACCGCCGCTAGCTCAACCCTTTATCCTGGGTCTCCCTCGGCCTCTTTGATATCCAAAAAGACGCTCGTCTCTTTCGTGGGCCAGTGCATTCTTCAAATTCTTTTCCTTCTTGCGATCTATCTCTGCCTCATCACCGAGGATTGGTTTGTGAGTCCTGAGTTCGATCCCGAGAAGCCCGGCATCTCTTCGATGATCAACACCACCCTGTTCCACCTTAGCTCCTTCCAGTACATTTGGGGCGCTCTGGTCTTCTCCGTGGGCCATCCCTTCCGCCGGCCCATGTATACCAACCTCCCCTTCGTCGTCGTCGCGGCCGCCCTGGCTGCCCTTTACGCTTGGATTCTGCTGCGTCCCAACGACTACTTTAAGGATACCTTTGAGCTGGTATCGATCCCTGACCGCTTTCGGCACGTTATTCTGGCCTTTGCGGCTGGGAATTTGTTGGTATCTTACGCTTACGAGCGGTACTTGGCCCCCTTGTTGGTCCGGTTCTTCAAGTTGCTGCAGCGTTGGTTTACGCGGATGACTCCCTCTCTCTCTCAGCGCCGCCGGACTGGCGCCCGCATGCTTGACGATCCCAAAAAGAAGTATCAGCAGGTTCAACAGGAGGTCCTGCGGCTGGCACACGCCTAGCTGCGTTCGACTTCTGCCCACGCGTAAACTACCCTGGCTGCACCCACCTTTCGTAGTATCGACGTCGCCAAGAAACGAGGGCTTGCCCTCTGTCGAGTAAATCGATTCCCTCTACTACCCACCCTTTGAATTTGTGTTTGCCTTTTCTCGTCTGCTTTAAGTATTAGGGGCTGCCCTAGGTTGATGGGGTCTGGTGAGGGTGGGGGTAGTGTGAATGGTTGATATTTGAGCTTGACGGCTCGTTGTTCGCTAAGCTGAAGCTGGTACAAGACTGAGGTTGTTCAGATGGGTTGCATTATCCTGTCACGGTGGAAGTTGTGGGCTTCCTGAACCCCTGTTAGTGCGTATGGCTTGTGAGCTGGTGATTCTCAGTTTTGATAACTGGTCAATGATTTAAACAAGGCGATTAGCTAGAGATTTTAGTTTTCAATCTGTTTAGCATCAACTTCGATAAGGTTTAGAGCTCTACGCGATAGCTGCTCGGCCCTTGGGTTACAATTAGGCAAGTGCTTATCAGGAGATGCTAGCCGAGCGGCTTCCGCGTGTAACCGAATGTTACCAACCAAAGCGTAGGGTGTAAGGGATAAATACTTATCTAGTGGACAACCCCTTCGCCTTCCGTAGCTACATGACGGTTACGATTCGAGCCCGCGATGCCTAGGCTCAACTTCCCACGCCCACCATTTCCACGCATCTTTAGGCGCGCAGGGTCCACATACACCTACCAACCTCGACCAAAGTTTGATTTATATCGAGCGGCGAGCCTAAACGATGGCCCCTTTACAATTGTTAGCTGGAGGGTGGGTCCAAGTTTGAAAATATTCGACGGGTCTGCACCAAACCACGGTTGCCATGGAAAAGTGGGCTAGAGCTAACATACCTCAGTCTAACCTGAACTTGGTTACTCAGTTTCATCGTGCGCCTCATCTTTATTGTGGTTCTATAGTGTAGTTTATCAACACCCACCATTGTTTGGATATCACTTCAAATTGGTTAAAGCTTGGTTGGAATGCCAGGTAGCCTGACCCTAAAAATCTATAGGATGGTTCCCAATACACCTAGGTATGATATCAGCGTGTTTAAGCTTTGTGATAATTTATGGCATGAATTCAGGGTAGCCTTCATAGAAGTATAGGCCAGGATCAGATAGACCTTAGATCTGGCCTTACAGAGAAATGTATAAGGTTTGGGTTACCTCTCTCATGTCACCCATTAACCGTAGCTATAGCTCTATTTAGCTTTATCAAAGCGAACCCAAGCTACATGATTAAACATATGATAAGGTATCAATTGATAGAATAATCCATGCCTTTAGTTGAGTCTATAATGAACGTTAGGTGGCGAGTGCTGGTCTAAAGAGGTTAGGATACCAAATGAATGTTAGTTGTGATGGACTACTTGAAGCTTTTCCCAGTTGATATATTTGAAATATATAGTTTTAAAATAAGATTTGATCATTGGACCAGTTAGTTAAAGCTGGGTGGTATTTCAGTACTTTGCATAGCAACTATTGCAGCTCTGCATAGGGGCATTGGCGCTCTAAAGGTTCAGCTGCCCAAGTTAAACTGTAATGCTGACAGGTGCTATGGATATCAATATACTTGCACCTACTGTTGGGCTTCCATTTTTGTGGCTCAATGGTGTTGTGCCCATGAAGCCTGACAGTCAATACTTAAAGCAGTCCAAGGCTCATGACAAGTATATTATTTATTTTGAGGGTGCCAAGTTATACTTAGGTCCCATCAGCTAGAGTATCCATCCTATGGTAAGTAAGTGAAAGAAACTTATTGAAGACAAGTACCATAAAGTGATATAGAATTCATGACAACTTTATTTGCAGTATAGAATAGGGTTTTTTATGTTATATTTAACCATATAACCCCCATAGGGAAAAGTATTAATAAAACTAATAGATGGGAAATCCAAATAGGAGGCTTTTAGTCAAGTGATGCATCTAGATTATACAATACCTTTGCAGCATATTTTATTGGGCAAAAAGGTATGTTTAATATACCAAGTTAGATGAGACTTGATATCACTTAGGTTAATTATTGGGCAGATTCTTGATCCTTACCTGTCATAGTTAAAACATATCATTGAGGGTACAGATTGCAGAAATAAAGGCTGGATATGATAATGTCAAGAAGACAAAGTTAGCAGGCCTGCCTGATCTAAAACAACTTAGACCAACATTAGGTAAAAGCAAGATATGATAAGTTTGGGGCAGGAACCTCTCCATTTGGACCAGGATCAATTCTTGTTTCATGCTAAAAAATTGTGAAAGCTGGCACACATGCCTTTCATTTACCAGGGTAATTTTGCCTAGGTGGTGGATGAGAGGTGGGTCATGGTGTACCCCCTGAGGGTTGTATCCCCCCTCCCAGTGCTCTCTTCTGCTGAGCTGATGGAAAATATTTGGAGGGTTTGCTGAAAGGGGGTAAAATTGTGTGAAATGCTCCAAACCCACTGAGATCCTGCCATTGTATCCAGGCCACACCCATCCCCAACAGGTATGAGGTGGTCAACCCCTTTCTCACCAACTGGACTCAGCCTTATATGGCTTGGCCCTGGGTGCAACCTGACATCTGCCCAAAATGTTCCTGTGATATCAAATACATGCATGCAATGGAAAAAAAATTAAATTTGATTAATGAGCCAAAATAAATTCAGCTAAGCAGTCCAAACCCAAGTCAGTTGTAAAATCGGTCTGTCAGCTTAAATTGATGGATTGTTGTGAGTTTATTCCCAATGTCAGTTACATATATGATGCAATTTTCCCCAGTAAGCTTATAAGCAGTGGTCCCCAACAGGTACCATTGCCACTCCATTTTTTACTTTTCACTCCTTAAGTTGCAAATAAAATTCTCAAAAAATCCAAAATATTTCAGCTTTAAATATATTATTTAAAAATAAAAGGTGTAATGATCCCTGATCTTACCATCCCCTGGCTTGTCCTCATGACCAGTTTTCTCATAGTTCACATATCTATTTGGACAGCTGTGTCCATGGCATTCTAGCTTGGGTTTTGGGCGGTAACTCACCCAAAGTTCCAGGACAGTCTAATCATTCTTATCAGAATGATCCATGACAATATACCTAAGTTGGTTCTGGGGGCACGTGATAGTTAGAGAAGCATTATATCCATGGCATTAAAATACACTAGCTACATCAAAAACTACAATAAAACTCTATATGTGGTTGGAGAATAGGGCTTCAAGACCTGTTCAATTTATAATATTGCTAAATCAGGGTGTTGGGATTTTTGCTCATATTACCAGCTGGCTAGATTACCAGGGATTGCTAGGGAATAATCTCTGAAGTAAGGTGAATTGGATATCAGTTGACCCTGATTTTGGTGTAACTATGTTTGGGGGATTTTAGGTTATTCACCTGGTCAAATCTGCCAGGGATCAATCCATACTAATTCTTTAGAACTTGTCAGTCAGAGTTGCCAATGAAATAGGGGAATCTGATAGTTGATTGACTATCAGGTGTACTGATTGGGATCAGTTAGGTTTCATCACTAACCAATTATGAATTTAAAAAGTAAGTTGCAAGGCAAGTGATGCTGTCTGCAACTAGAAAATTGATCAGTTAGTTTGCAACCTGCCTTAATGGGTAACATGTCCCATTACCTAAGCAGGTCACTAGCCAAATATGGTTGGTTCACTTGGATTGAGAGAAAATGTTAGGGTTCATTTTCCAATTTTTTCTGTTTTAGGTCTTGAGGATGTCCAATGACAGATTCTAGCCAGGATGGGGAAGACCACCACTGCTGAGATGAAGATGTATGATTCAATGGCAACAACTGCTGTTTCATTGAGGAGGTGCCAACCAAGGGTTGGGTGCCAAATTTCTCACTATAAATTCCCTAGAATTCACTAATAAATAAATATAATTTGACAGATCATAAGTTACCATATCACAAATTATCATTTTACCAGAGTATTATCTTAGTAAAATTTATCAGCATCCATTTGTTCTATTCTTTCTCAGGGATATTATTGCTGTGTGCAATAATTAGGAGACTCTTTGATATAAAGAGTAATGATCTGAGCGGGGATCCAGAGAAGAAGCTGAATAAAATTGGGGATTGCTGCCATCTGTGTGTCAAACAAGAGAAACTGTAAATGAGGATATAAGAGTAGATCAAGTTAGGCATTATGAGGGAACAAATCCCTATATCAAGACATCATAAGTATTTTAAGAGGAAATACTGGATGAGCGTTTGATTAAAATCTAATACTTTCATTCAACTACAGATAATAGTCACCATACTATTATCAAACAATTATATCAAATATTTTACAATGTGGAAACTTGCACAAAACCCAAACCTGTGAAAGTAATATATTTATATGGGTTATTGGCTGAGAAAAACAATTTACTATAAATTTCACAAAGTGGTGCTCACTACATGGGTGTAGTTGAGTAGAAGAACTTAGAAGTGATGTCATTTAAAGAAGAGATAAGAAAACTATGGATGGAGTTGACAACCATTAATCAAAATTCCATGAAATCAGCGGATCATTGAGAATTCACAGCCTTGGAAGAAAGAGTCACCAAGATGGAGGAAGGGGTCAATATTGCAAGTTTCAGGAATGAGTTACTTGAAAAAGTAACTTCATTAAAGAAGAAAGAAGAGACTTAATTTGAGAAGTCTTATTTATGAAAACAGAGCATAAAGCGGATTGTGTTCATTTAAGAGCATTCAGCACTGATATTGAGCAGCTGATAAAACAGGTCAAGAAGTTAAAAACTCACAAATGCAAATGTGAGCCATATTCAGCAACAGCTGCCAAAGAAAGAACTACTCATATGATAATTGGGAAGATGACTACCCCAAGAAACATGCACATACTTTTTCCGCTATTTTCAGAGATGACGCCTGAAATCACTCCCCAAGTGAGCCAAGTAGCTGAACCTAGAGGGGTGTCTAGAGAAACCTTGGAGGAATTCAAGGCAATGCCAAAATTACTGACTTTCCATTGGGATAATGCCCCAGCATTTTTCCGATTGTTTAATATGACAATGTATGGATATGGTGAGTGTCAAAAGGCATTGATGGTGATGAATTGCCTAGATACCAATTGCCAAAACCTAGTGTTGCCCCACCTGGAGGGGGACAGCTGGTCATACATGGAGGCCAAAGCAGCCATTATTAAGCAATTTGGAAGCCTGACAAGCATGTCAAAGTGCAACAAAGAGTTTATGGGCATCCAATTCCATAAAGATGAATCTTTAGCAAGCTTCGCTGATTGTTTCTACCAGGAATCACAAATCCAAGTTGGAGCGAAGGTGTTAGAGATTTTAATGCCAGATTTTATTATAAGCGGCCCTTTGGCCCTACTACAATTTTCACCAAACGATTTCTTCCATGTTCATGATGGAAATTACTAACTCTCCAATGGTAGACAATTTAAAATCGTGGGAGAAACCTTTGATGCCCCAAACAGAAGTTTAATATCAAACCCAGTACAAAATTTGAATCCCATGAAGAGGAATGAGAGCGCTAAGGAGATGTTCAACTGAACTGTGCCAGGGAACAAGTCCAAAGACTTCAGACAGATTAATAAATATGAGAAAGTTGTTACCAATGTGGAGGAAAGGGACATTTCGCTTCAAATTGCAAGAAACCCAAGTATCAAATCAACGTGGTCCAAGAAAAAGAGTCTGCAACTGCAAAGGAGTCAGGAAAAGGGCCTGCAGTCTAGATGAGGAACAGTCTAGAGCTGCAGAGAAGCCTGTTCCTCCAAATATTATGCATGAGGAAATTGACATCAGTGATCTGTTTGTGGATGAAGACATACAGGATAAACTGTATCAAGTGATCAATTTGGACATGAACTTGGTAACAAGATCCAGGGCATAGGGGATTGACCCCAAGATAATCAAAGAAGTTTTCTGGCCAAACACCTGACAACTAGTGGACAAGATTCAAGCTGCAGATGCTCCCAAAGAATTGACCAAAGTTTGATTAGATGAGGAAAACCTTTCAATCCTTCTCAGCATAATCAAGGAATAATTTTCTGATTTATTGGCAAAAATCATTTACATCCTCAATTTAGTTATTAACGCTGCTATACACTCAGTAAATACTATCTTACAATACTCCAAGTGTACATAAATAAATATAATAGTGAATCAAATATGGGTGAGGGCGATTGTTGACAGTGGAGTGCCCATCAACATTGTCTCAAGAAAGCTTGTGAAGAGTATGAATATCTCACCTGACTTGGAACACAAGAAGGGTTATGGGATAGCTGGGCCAAATACCACCATCTCATGTTGAGCATATAGTTCTCTGCCACTTCAATTTGGATCCTTGGTGGTATCTGCACCAGCAATAGTTTTGGCCAACCAAAACTATGACATTCTGATCAGGACGGAATTTCTATGGAAGTATGGAGTTAGATGTAACTTAAAGGATAATATGTTGACCGTATTGGGTCAGACGTCACCATTGGTCTATCAGAAGGATGGGGAAGCTCCACTGAATAGGAGAAATAACTTCATCAACTTGATATACAATGATGGCATTGTCCTGATTTGATACCAACTAGTTGGCTGAAAGCAACGAGAAATGCTGTAAGAAATCCTAGAAAATTGGGGAATTCCACTGAGGATCAAGAATATGGAAACTATACCGCCAGGATCACAAATGATAGTTGACATGGGGTTGACATTAGAGATACCAGAGCTATTGTATGGTGAGGTCAGAAGCCACTGGATGAAGTCCAGAGTAGAGACTTGGGTGGCTCCTGGAAT
The DNA here is from genome assembly GCA_022478985.1 of Massospora cicadina. Lineage (NCBI taxonomy): Eukaryota > Fungi > Entomophthoromycota > Entomophthoromycetes > Entomophthorales > Entomophthoraceae > Massospora > Massospora cicadina. The sequence continues at coordinate 2,290 of JAKSZP010014017.1, read as the reverse complement.
AATAATGCCAGGTCATGGAGAAATTCGTGTTCTCCTGGCAAATTCAAGTGAAAAACTGATGAAGATTGAGAAGAATCAGATCATTGCGTTTGTTCATCTAATCCTGATGGCCAAACTGAGAAAATTCTCTAACCTTGGGACCCTCAATAAGATGAGATTACTGACTGGAGTAACCAAGAGTATCAACCTATTGGTTGATTGAGAGCAACTTGCTGATCTAATGGAAGGACAGAAAGTGGAGGTGCTCAAATTGTTCAAAAAGTATTAGGAAGTATTTTCCCAGGATGACCACAATTTGGGATGCATGAGAAATGTGATCCACAAGGTCAATACAAGGTAAAATTAGATGATCAGGATGAAGCCAATTTGATGGTTGAAGGTGGCTGGAGTGGTAGTGGAAGAAGAAATCAGCAAACTAGAGAAGCATAAGCTTCTAGTTTCGTCATTGAGTCCCTGAGCAAGTCCAATTTTTATTGTGAAGAAAAAATAATGACTCTAATTGGATGGTGATCAATTACCAGAAGCTGAATAAGATTATGAAGAAGGATTTTTATCCTCTACCAAGAATTGTCAATTCACTAGATTGATTTGGAGAAGTGAAGTATTTCTTTGTGATGGATTTAACATCAGAATATTGGTAAATTGATTTGCCAAGAGAAGACCAAGGAAAATGCGCAATTATTACTGCGCAGGGGCTATATCAACTGACAAGGATGCCTCAGGGTCTGTAAGTCCTGAGGAACATCCCCTGGGCATTGACCAGGCCTTTTTCCCATTCCTGAGTAAGAAGGTACTGAAGAGGGTGGCTGTAGCCTTGTTATCCAGGGCGACCTTGCCCACGTGGTAGACAAGCGCTGGGTAACGGTCCTTCTGCTTCAAATCCCTCCCCCGGTGCCCACACTCACCTTGGCAGAACTAGTACAGTTAATCAGGGAAATCTGTGCCAAGGTTATTGAAATTAGATTGATTGGCTTAAAATCAAGTGGGAGTCAGCTTGATGTTCAGATTTCATGTAGTCAAAAAGAGATGAAGACTGATTCATTAGCTGGAATTACCAACAGTTTTGATTTGGCCAACACTGTGATTGAAAAAATCAACCTCCTCCCAAAATCGTCAGGGATCATCCCTGATGGGCAGGTAATAGCATCAGTTACCATCAACGAGGGTTTGAAGCTCCCTTCTGGCAAATCGGGTGTTGCAGCCAATGCAACACTTTTAACTGAATGAATGGCCCAGTGACCAGGCATGGGCGGTTGGGCATCCCAAACCCATTCCCAACCAATTGGGACAGCCCCTATGTGGGGTGGCCTTGGGAAGATTCCCGCTGCTCATTGGGCCAAACTCCGTCATGCCAACCATCAGAAACGTAGCTGAGCCTTGGTTCAGACATTCAAGGTAGAACTGACAGTGACTTGGCCTGCTGCCATATTTTTTGATGTCAGTTCCCAAGGAACAAACCCGCCCATTCCCAAATAATTCGCTGGTTAGGCCAAAATTGAGGGTCTCAATACCATCTTGTCCCCGCATCAATCAACCACTATTTAATCAGTTGCATTGCACTGAGAAAATCGTTGGTCAATTTTCTTCACTTTCCTTTGCAATAAAATAGTGCCTCAAAAACTAATCAATTTTGATTTTCTTAATTTCCTTCTGGCCGCATCCCCAATGGCTTTTCCCTGGTGGCCCATTGGTCCATATACCAGATGGGCTCTACTGGTACTCATGGTCACTGTTGGTATTCAACCTGTTCCCAATCAATCTAATTTAAATTTCCCTACTTCTGATACCTCTCTGAATTTTCCTCTAATGGAGTTTATTTTCTGCCCCCCAATCAATTTGTTAAAAGGAAGCCTGTTGTCAACTCCTAATCTACAACATCAGGATGTCAAAGATCTTGCCGGTGGAGGACGTCGCTATCCTGAAAGGATTAGGAGGAAAACCTCGCCTATAAATATCCACGCCTTTTCTTAAATAAAGTTACGTTCTTATCTCCAATTCGTTTTTAGTTTTATTTATTTCCTAGAGCCTCTGAACAGCAAGCTCCTCTCCGGCTGTCAACTTCCCCAGTTTAATACAATAGGTCCCTCGTCACCTATTCCCTTCTTATACCAAGTTACCAGCCCCTACAATTAGGATTCCTGGCTCTCCCCGCTGTCTGCTTGCTGCGGGACCTTTTAACCCATCCATTTTGGTATGCTTCAGAGGAACTATTGCCCTCAGCTACTCAATCCCAACAAAAATGATTGGTGCTTTCTGCCAGGTACTCTCCCAAGCTACCTAATGAATAAAT